>JAPYZE010005389.1:0-24096 GCA_030522805.1 Leptomastidea abnormis | reverse complement strand
AAATAATAAAAAAAAAATTGTAATAAAAAATAAATTTTTTTTAAGAAAATTGTATTTGAGGAAGCTTTCTGCCAAATACTTGGCAGCGGTTTTTTATTTATGATGGAGAGATTGTTTTTATTAAAAATATTTCGTACTGTAGTAAATTATATTTTTTTCGGAGGGCTTAGTTTTAATTTTGACTCTGTTATTAAAAAACGTGTTTTGATTATATTATTTTATTTTTTTACTATTGACAAATAAAGTGAGCTGCCATTGTATTCGTCAGTTGATATTTCAATTTGCAAAAGTTCATTAGTTGTCTCGAAAAACTCAGTAAAATAGCGTTTAATTGACTGACATTTAATTAAAATAACTTTAGAAGGCATCGTTATCCCAATCTGTCATCATTAAAATGAACAAAATAATAAAAACGTACATATAGAAATGAAAACTGAGATTAAAAATCGATAAGCTTTCGTGAAGTTACGTAAACCTAACAATGTCACAATACACATGAATGTATGTGTTTGTAGGATATAGGGTCGTTGTTTAATCGAATACCTCACTGGCTAAACGAGCATACGACCTGACAAACAAAACGTGAACTTTACCGTCACGTGATCGCACTAGAGAGAATTTAATCAACGTTTGTGTTAACGTATATATGGCTTGACTCTCTTCGTGTGAGTTAACTTCTATCACCTTTACCCCCCCCCCTCCCTGCTTTTCAAGTTTGCATTATGTACTTGGTGTTTAGTTGATGAATGTGTGAGGTGTTGATGGAGCGATAGGTTTGTGTCCAAAGCTTTTGATTTGATGAAAAAAATTTTGCTAAATAAAATGGTTGAATGAGCTCATGGAATTACTGTGGGGAAAGTGGATATACTGTGATTGACCGATTTGGAATTCCAAGTAGTGCAACAGACAGTACACCTGTTGAGCTCATTAGCTAATCGAAAGACGAGATTTGGAATTCGGTAACGAATTCGGTTAGGAAAATGAGATGCTACGTTAAGAGCTTAAAAAATACAATGTTCATATTATGTAGTTGATGATTTTTTATTAGAAATATTTGTTTCAATTATAAGAATAATAAAAATTAATATCCTAGAAGCAAAATCGTAATGATAATGTGATTTTATTTTAAATTTACAATAATATAAATTTTGTGTTTTATAAACTTGATTTATAAGTTTTATTTTATATTTTTGGTTACATTAGAACAATAAAAAACTTTGTTTTATCATTTCACCAGAACATTTTCTTTGCGGTTTAAAAAAAAAAACAATAGCGTATACCTAGAATGAATAAAAGTACATGTAAGTAATGGAAAAAGTTAAAGTCGGAAGGTACCGAAATACATACAATTTTGAAACATCAGTTATTTCAACAGAAGACTTACCGTTTTTTTTATTTAAAAAAAGAAAATATTACTTTTCTAAAAAAAAAAATATACAATAATTTATCTAAATTAAAAATTTTCTCTTCAAATAAATTTACTATTAAATTACCTCTCGGAAACAGCGTAATAAATTAAAAATTTTCTTTTACCACGCTAAATTACACAGTAAGATATAACACAAGCAAAACTCTGTTAATTCATTCCCCGATAAATATTAGCTAAGCTCGTCACACACGAGAACAGCAGCAGTAGTAGTAGCAGTAGCGATAATTTAAAATTTTTTATCGCGCTAGAAAAGAAGAGAGCTCTCAAAGATGTTCACTGCTACCGTAGAAAGACAGTGGCTCTTTGACGTGGTCTCGCGAACGTTAAAAAAAAGTAGGGGTAAAGAGAGAGAGAGAGAGAGAGAGAGAGAGAGATAGAAAAAAATGAAAGAGAAAGCACACTTTCCTGCTATCTCATTAGCGATGCCAGAGGTGCTTTTAATCGAGCTCTCGCGCGAACCCCTCTACCCTCTTGCATCGCCTCATTCAATTTCCGCTCTTCCGTTTTCTTTTAATCCATTTTTCTTTTTCTTTTTTATTTTATTTTTTTTTTCAAGGATCGTAAATTTTACTCGATTACTCGTACTTCTTTTAATTCTTATTTTTCCTTTTTTTTTCGTTTGGCTAGTTAAATGTAATTTATTCACAAAATTTTGTAAGCCTTAGTGCGAAATGTACGTATATAAGTTAGTTTACAAACACCGGTTTAATATTAATGAATAATGAAAAGATGTAGTGGATGCGAAAGATAAAAATAAATTTTCCTTTCTTAACGTTTATTATTTTTAATTTTTCATTACATAGTGTACAACTTAATTATTATGTAATTGAAAATTTAAAAACAAAAATTATTTTCAACGCTTATTAAAAACATTTTATAAAGCAACGAAAAAACACTTATTCATAATTTAATTATTAAAAAATTTTATTAGTATATGAATATTTAATAAAAAAATTTCATTAAAATTCGAAAAATAAAGTAATAAAAAATGAATAGTATTTCTTGAATTCAATTTTTAATAGATTCAACAAAAATCTAAACTAAAATCCACCTCTTAACATTCAATACGTAACTTTTTTTCCATCATCCAAACTTTATATCCAACCACCAACTTATCTCAAGTCCAAGACTCTCACACAAAGTCAAGTCAAAGTGAAAAGTTGAAGAGACGAAGGGTCATTAGCGCATAGGGTAGAGTCGAAATGAAGTTCGCGGCTATTTACGACACCATCATGGTGTGGTGGTGATGCCAAGCCCACATGCAAATGGCCCTTGATGAATTATTCATTCGCGTCCGAGTAAAGGCCAACCTTTTACCTTGAGGTAGTGGTGTGGTACTGTAAGCAAGCTGTGATACCAAGTGATAAACTTACCAGTGGTATTAAAAAGTATCTGCAAACACAAGCTTTTACCGCGCAGTTTCTTTAGCAAAGACGACTTCGCGTTTCTTTTTATATTAGATTGCTTACTTCGTACTTTTGCTGAGGACAAGTTGGCTGGGTGTTTTAAGATACTTGCTGATTTCTTTAAACTTGTATACTTTTTACTCGATCGACAAGATATGTTCTGTGAATTGATTTTTTTTTTATTCGAAATATTTAGTGAAGAAGGCTTTGATAATTTTAATTATAAAATAAAAAAAAACTTATTCTTTCATGAATAATTGAAATTAAATATTTCTTTCATTTTGAGTTTATTTATAGGTATTTTTATTTCTTTTTACGTATTCCATTGATATTTTTAACTAATATTAAAGTATTTGCAGACAAAGACATATTTAGACAAGCGTTTCATTGTCAAAGAATAACTTTGTTTTACAAAAACTTTGATATAATTGCTTTAACGTTAAAAAATACGCGTTTTGAAAATATAAAAGAAAAGCAATATCTTTATCTCAAAAGCAACACAGTACACAAATCTGAGCTTTTTAATATTTCAAAAACATGAAACGCTTCTTTACTTTAGCGCAGTCTTAACAAAACAATGAAGTATGTATATACACATACCATTCCATTTCACTTTTGTAACTTGTGTCTTATCTTACCTCAGTCCACATTTACTTTTATACAAAGTTTGTACATCTTCTATATACCGAGCTTTTACGTATACTTCTTACCACAAAAAGATTAAAAAAAAAAAAAGTAAATTTTATTTCGACATTAACACTCAAGCTTACTCTACTACTGCTTTCAAATTTATACGAAGCACCAAAACATCTTATCAACTTCAAGTATAATAAAAAAAAAGTTGTTACTTAATACTATATAACAATTAATCGCGATTGAGAGTAAGAAAGAGCACATAACACAATTATAATTTCCACCTTCAGCTTTTCCAAAATAAAGCAACAATTAAATTTTCCGTTCTCAAGTACTTTCTCTCAAGTTCCAACGTGTAATTTGTTCATGATAGGACAGTGTCAAATAAGAGTAAGGGTAAAAGGGAGTATTGGCATACCGGAAACTTGTTTCAAGTCGCAACAAGAGAAGTACAAGAAGGTGTTCAGTATATACATATATATACAATCAGTTTGAAGTCGTTGTTCTACTTGCGTCTATATACTATTATACACAGCAAGATGTTTGGTTCGTTCGTGCTTGCAAGCTCGCATTGCTTTAACTTCGTTAATAAGAGTTCGTCGAAGTCGTGATTACGAAAATACATGCGCAATACGAGAGTAAGAGAGAACAACTAAAAAGGGTAAAGGAAGAAACATAACGGAGTTGTGAAGGAAGAAGCGGCTGTTGCGAGTCACGAACTGAGAAAATTTGAAATCCCGAACAGCTGCGTACTTGTTCACTTCTCTCTTCTTTTGTTATTTTCTTTTTACGACTTGATGACGATATATAAAAAAAAAAACTTTGTTACTTTCAGTGGCAAGTGTTTTCTATTGTATTTCCTTTTTTTTATGATTATCATTTTTATACTAAGCTTCATTTTATTAAATTTTTCAATAAGAATATCAAAATGCTTTCAATATTTACATCATTTCGCTTTTAATTATCAATTTTCATAAGAAAATTTAACAAAGATATATATTCATAACTATTGTACTTTATAAAGCGCAGACGTACAAATATATTGAATATTCTCAAGCATAAACGTAAAAGCTTTGAAATGCGCAAATAAAGCTCGTGTGAATATAAGATAACGATATATATATATATATATATATATATATATATAGGTGGTATACAGTACTATATGGCACATATAGAAAAGAAAAATGAAAGCTCGACCGTCGTGAAGACGTGACTGCCAACACACTGCAAGCGCAGCATGGAGGTCCAAAAGCTACGACGAAAAAAAGAGAGGGAGAGAGCTTGCAAGCTTGCGTCTCAAGTTGGTGGGAAGAAAAGCTCGCTGGGGCGTCGACAACTATGACTAGTATTTTGAGCTTGCGCGAGAGAGCTTGGGAATTGCCCTCGTAAAAAATGCCTGAAATTATGAACGAGACTTGGAGTCTGTAGTAGAAGTGTCTGAGAAAGAGAAAGAAAGAGAAAGCAAAGACGCCAAGCAACTTCTGTTAAGTCACTTGGCTATCGTATATAAGCTCCACAGAATTGCGTGTTTTTTAACCCCTGGACCCTTACTCTCTTACTTTTCAGCTCTGTATACCTTTTTTTTTATCGCACTCCGAGACTGCACATGCATTTCAATTAAGATTAAAGAATTTTGTTGACTAAATTAAGGCTGTATTTCTTGTCTGCGTTGCATAAAATGAAGTAACAATTTTAGTATAAAATAGATTCTTTGGTTCTGGTATCTTGCTTGCATTTTATTTTATTTGCTTTTTTTATTAAATCGTAGTAATTCATTTTTACATAATCTTAATAACATTTTTTATTGTCATTTAAAAAATTTTTTTTGAAATAGGTTGAATGAAATCTGCATACAAAAATAGCAAATATATATACCAAAATCCCAAATAAAACTTTTTGTATAATAAAGTATAAGTATATAGTATATTTTAGAACCAGCAAGTATATATATTTAAGTAACACATTTCAAAGTGAATATTTCAAACTAGAAGTTCATACATTTCTTACAATATGACGGGTGGAAAAGTCTTTTCATGTAAAACTTGAGTTATCACGACTACGTTGCTTAGCATCTGGTCGAGTAATACATATATTCTGTTAAGATCTAAAAAAAGTATAAGAAAAAAAAAGAAAGTCATAAAATAAAAATATCGATGTATGTGTATATATACATTCACATGAAGAAAAGACTACCGAGAGCAACGATTTTTACGCCTTGATCGTAAAAACCAAAGTAACGTCATGAAAAATAAAAAAATAAAATACTCACGAGATATCCGTATCAGCGTACTTGCAAAATCAAAACTACCTACTTGCTAAAACTTTAACACAAAACAAAAAAATACATCGTTCAATCGTAAATCGAAATCAAAGATGTCAATGTACTCTTTTAAAATATTAAGCTCAAGAGAATAAACATCCCATTAAATGTTCACATGAAAAAAAAAATTCCTTTTTGTTCACTTACAAGTAACTTTTATAACGACACATCTCTTTTGCTCACGAGAGGAGAGCTTAACAATCTTTCATTAACGACATAGCCTCTTTTCCACATTTCAGCCACCAGTAAGCATCTCAACAAACACTACATGTACAAACACATATACACACAATAAGCTAACTCTCGTCAGTGGAATTAAGAACTCGGCTTTTGTCGGTTAGTGTCAGAGATGGAAATATGCAAGTTTTGCGTTTGCAAAAGTGAGAAAGAGAGAGTGGAGGAGAAGAAAATATAGAGTCGTAGAGATACTCTTGCGCGTGGCTTAATTCGTAAGCTTAACGCCCAGCCACTCGCTCTTCTCGCAAGCTTATCCTTCGAAGCTGCTGGCAAGTTCGCGAAACATCTCCTCACTTCTCTCTCTCTCTCTCCCTCTCTCTCTCTCTCTCTCTCTCTCTTTCTGGAGGGGTTGTGCTTCTTGCGTGTGCCAGCTCAAATAAGAGAGGCGGGTACTCTCGTTTTAATCCGTCTTTGAAATTTACCTCGACGAAAGCTTACCTCTTCGTGTTACGTTTGTTCTTTTTTTTTTTTTTTTTTTTTTTTTTTTTTTAGGAAGGAAAAAAGTAGGACTTGTAGATGGAAAAGAGCAAACTGAGAGAAAGGAATTTAAAGATGATCTTAGAGCGTTGAGGGATGTTAGATTTAACGTTATTTAATGAAATAACTTTGGATTTGTAATATTTATATCACAATAAGTTGCTTTGTGAATAAATTTTTGTAAATGTTAAATTTGTAAAGTTAATTTTGTGTGTATTTTCTTAATCAACGAGTTGGCAAAAATAAGATAAATAAGAAGAAGGGTAAATAAGCGATGCACAAAAATATGTCACGAAAAGATGAAAGAACACGAGAGCAAACATTATAAGGTGGGATGTAAATTTTTTGTTCCATGTCAAAGTTTTTGCTGAGCTTTATTTTTCACGTAAATTCTCTATGTATCACACGCTAAAGCTTTTTAACAGGTATATTCAAAGTTGAAAACGTATTTGAAAATATTTTTATGAATATTTAATATGTCGTTGAAATTTGTTTATTTTAGCTTGCTTTTAAAATTTTGCAAGTAATATTTTGCATATTAGAAATGTATGATTTATAAATATGTAATAGTTATATATTATGTGAGCTTTACTTCTTAATATATTTATGTATAAATACATAGATTTATATTTTTGATAATATCAATGTTAATAATAATAAATGAATATTCATAAAATTTAATATATAAACTACTACTTTCACGTATATTTCTTATTATGATTCATTAAGATTAAAAAAAAAAAGAGATAAATTTAATTTTGTAAAATCGACAATACCAAACCATTAAGTAACTTTTTAACGTAATATCCTGTACATCAACGTGCGGCGACGAAGTTTTTTTTAACGAAGGAACTTTATAATCAAGAAGCTACGTATTATAGAGAGAAGCTCAAGACAGGCCAACCAACCAACCAACCAACTTGGCATATCACTTGATTGAAATCAGTGTCGAAACTTTTGCACAACCTAACGAAACGTGCACTTTTTCAAACTACGATCACTCCTCCCTCAATAACTTTTTTTTTCTTTTTTTTTTTTAATACTATTTTTTTTTTCATCAAACTTACCTTGTCTTGTAGTCACGTTCTTCTGAACCTTTCGCTATGCTTATAAATTAAACAACTCCGCGCAAGAAGTAGAAGAAGAGTATCAAAAAATAAAAATAAAAATAAAAAGTAGTAAAAAAAAAGAGGAAAGAAAAAGAAGTCAAAAGTGTAAGCGCGAAAAAGTCACTTTAAAAAGTAAAACACGTACTTGTCGGAGGAGCTCTCCGACGCGCCAAGTAATTTTCCCTCCTTTCTATTATCAGACTTCGCAGCAAGAGAGAGCGAAAGAGAAAGAGAAACTAAGGGAGTTGAAGTGAGGAGAGAGAGAGAGAGAGAGAGAGAGAGAGAGAAGTTGGATGAGGAAGTGGGGTTAAAGGACTGCAGGTTCTCTTCTCGTCGCCCCCCCCCCCTCTCTCTCTCTCTCTCTCTCTCTCTCTCTCTCTCTCTCTCTCTCTCTCTCTCTCAATTTCTCCGCTCTATTTTTCCACGATTTCCCCAGAGTCGTCCTAGAGGCCCACAGAAGTCATATGCTACTCTATTTCTATGTCCGTTATTAACGGCTAGCCAATAAAAACGCGTCCCAACTCATGCATCTCTTTCCTATCCGCAGAAAGGCTCTCATTTTACTTTCCATTACCTTAAGAACATTACTCTGCCTACTTTGCCTATGATTCAAGTCTGCCATCCTAAGAATTTTCAACTTCTTAGATGAAAATTTTACGCTATATGTCCGCGTAACAAAAGAAAGCGCAGGAATGCACATTAGCAAAATGGCCATCCTCCTAATGTATACGATTTAAAACGCTCGCGTAAAAAAAAGTAAATATTTGTCTCTAAGAAGCATATAGCACTGAAAATGCTTGAGAGAAAGAAAGAGAGAAAAATATACCGTTATGCTCTTGGCTATTTAGCAAATGCGTTTTTAATTTTACTATTTAGGTTGGACATACGGAAAATGAAACTGGCCTCTCTTGTGTCTAAGAGGCTTGTAAGTCACAAGTAAGAGGCGAGTTGTTTTTTTTTTTTTTTTTGTTGAGGTAAAAGTTTCAGCGGCTTAATAAGAATGGTACTTTACCGCAGCGCGTGTATTGTATCCTGGCACTTGTGGAGGGAAATTTCGCAAAGTTCAGAGAACTGTTTCTCTCAATTAACTTTATATACTTATACATTTTTCTTGAATCCTTCTAGCGTTTAACTCTTGAGCTCTTATTTTTTGTTTCAAAGCGTACAACACAATTAAGCAGAAGAGTCGGAAAGAAATAAATTTTCTTATAATAGCGGTTAGCGTGCAAGAGTATGTGGTAAACTTGAAAAGCAAATAACCTTTCAAAGACTTTTTAGAGTAAAGAGTAGAAAGAAGTTGCGAACGTATTCCAATATATATTTGAAAGTAAATAACCAAGCGAACCAACCGAAAAAGTTTTGAAGTTTTGGTTTGCTCGCGTGTCTGACCATACCCCGACCATAACTACTTGGATCGCGTAACATTAGCTCATACCATTAGCCTTCCATCCATCCCCTCTCTAAAGTGTTTCGAAATGATATTACCAGCTGCGGCTTTAGAATGACTTTAAAGATCTCTCGTCTCTAAAAAGTTTCAAAGCACTTTCATTAATCAGCAGAGCTAACTCGAAGAGAAAAATATCGAACGTTTGAAAAAAAGAGAGCTTGCAGAGCTTTTTTCGATTTTTCACGTCTAGTTTTACGTTACATTTTCTATATATAACGCGTGGATTGATTTATGTCTGCGCGTGTGCATTCTCTGTCTAAGATGGATGAAAAGAGCACGTGCAATTAATCTTTGATTGACTAGACGAAAAATGAAGGGCGGTGGGAAATAGAAAGAAAGGTTCGTTTGTTAACTGTCAACAGTTTTGTTCGATACGTTTCAGCTTGCAGAATTAACGAGAACTGCTATTTGATTCTAACTTTTTTTTTTTAAACTTTTCTTTTTATATCACTAAAAGTAGAATAATGTTTTGTAATTTTTATTTTTATTCTTTTTGTTACAGGTTTTGATATGACGTTGATTCTTCAAGCTAGAATGTGTTTTGGTAAGAATATTATTTAAATATTACTTGTTATCATAAAAAAGTATCATTTACTTATTAGTTACTTAATATCTACATTATAAAAATTTTATAATAACCCAAGTACATAAATAATAAATTTATTGTACATAAAATAACACAACTTTATTAAAAATTCTCAATACAACAAAGAGCTAGTATATCGAAGGATTTACATTATGCATCTTGATATCGATAAAATTTTTTAATATTCCTTCTATGATAAAGATGCTCCAGCTGTTGCCTTTTAAAAGAAGCCTCATCTCAGTTCATTACATTTTTTTTCTTTTATACCCACAAAAAAAAAGTATTACACATACCACATAACACATTTTATTATTCATTGGAAAGTAAACAATATTTTATAACCAAACTTTATTATTCATAAAAACAAAATAAGTATTTCGCAACCGTAAATCTTGAAGTAGCAAAAAAACGCTAGTGTAATACAAATGAAATAGAAAGTATCCTACTTTCAGGATCATAAAAATGAAAAACCAGAAAATCAAATATTGACAATTTCCTTCAAATTTTATAATGATCATATATATTTTCCTCTCGATGCGCTGCAAGTCACATTGAAAATCTTCCAAGAAAGACTACCCCACATACTAACATATAAGTCTATCAAGTCAAAGCAAAGTGTACCACCACCACTACCACTCTGGTACAAACTCGTTGAAGTGGCTTATGTGGAATCGAAAAACTCAAGCAAGACTACTACTACTACTACTACTACTAGCACATTTTTGGGGGGATTCCGTGCCTTTATACATCCAAGAACGACGACGACGTCGACCTACATGGTCGGCAATCCCCGCACGTTTCTAATATCCTTTGCTTGCCGGAACGAAGAAAAGATTTGTGCTCCAAAAAATTCTATTGGGTAGATGAGATTGAAAAGGCCTTGGCCTTCTATATAAAGTCCTTCTCTGGACCACTGTTGCTTGCAAGCGATTTACTCTACAGAGTCACGCAAAGCGACTTTAAGCTTTTGTACATAACGGTCTAGAGGGTAGAAAAAGGAAAGAACTTCCAAAATCTCATTTTTGTAAAATCCATCAGTATATAGTTTAATTTCCTATTTTTTTTATAATCTTTTTTATTCTACATTGCACGTAACAATGTAAAAAATTTTATCATTCAAATTTTAAACACACGTATAAATTAAAGAATTCATTTTAAAACTACAAGAAACTTTTCTTTATTTTTTTTTGTTAAATCTAAATCTTAACCACAGTATTCAAAGAAAATATCAACGCAAAAACAGTCGTCTAGTAGAGTAACATCATATCAGATATAGGCATACGGGTATAACGATAGTAGATAATAAAATAGACTTTATTGCACAGAGAGACGAAAAAAAAAGAAAAAAAAATTCGTGTGCGCGCAGTAGTAAAGAAAGATATAGAGAAAGCTTCGAAAATAGCGTAGATAGTAGCGTTTAGCACGAAGCTCGCTAGCAATATAGCCTGTTGACACACACACATACACATACACACATTCGTTCTTCCAACTCGGTGGGGTTACGTGCGTCTACTGGTGATAAATTCCTGCGGGCGACTACAGCAGTAACCGAGAGTGAGAAAGAGAGAGAGAGAACTGAGAGTGCTCTAATGTTTCATGTCAGCACTAGCACCAATGTTGGTGAAAGGCCTTGGCGATGAATTTTATCTTGCCATGATGCTTAGGTTATTTTGGAAAATACAAATTTGTTGCTGGTGTATGACTGTTGTGCAAATTTGGATTTTACATACGATTGATAAAACTTTTTTTTTTCTAGATTTGTGGATTGGACATGTTTTATTAAAATACGTAGTCAAGCTGATTTTTATAATGAAATATTGGAAAGTGAGTGACGTTTTGCGAGTATATTGTTTAATCAGATTATAATTGTTTATTATTAACTTATATTACAGAGACCACGTAAACTGTCAAAATATTTTTGTTCATTATAAATTCAAATACATATATATTTATATTGTCAAATTAATCTTAAAATCCGATTAAAAATCAGTAGAGTATAGCAGCAGCTATACCTACACGTACCTATATACATTCAATATGCAAAATTGAAGCTAATGCATAACTAATGATTGACGTAAAGTCCCGCTAAATCACAATCAGTGGAAACGCATTAAATTACGTTATACGTACTATCTATCTGTACATACATACATAGTTTCTAACTAAAGCTAACATAACAGACAACATAGACCAGAAAGACACACATATATAGGAAGGTATAATTGCTATCAATAAATCTAGCTATGGTAGGTAGGATAGTCAACGCAAAAGCCCGTGACTACTATGAGCCTCCGATCATCCTTCTGATTAAATGCACTAAGCTCCAGTAGGTCAAACTAACGCCTGCACTAACTGACATTCGACAGCTATATACCTACCCCCTCGACATTCTCCACAAATATAAATCTCCATACAACGAAATATACACTTCTCTCATCTCACACACACACTTATCATCACAGTCTATATACCAACTGATCCAAACTCAAAATTGTTCCTCGCTGCAGCCAATAACACGTATAGAGCTTGACAAGTAAAAGGCCATTTATACATATATATTGAGAAATGGAAAAAGCTTCATTCATGAGAGAAAGAGAGTGTACAAAAGCACTGGGTCTCATCGAGTCTCCTCGTATTCGACTAAACTACACTCGAACTAAAAAAAAAAAAAGAAGGGATGTGAAGGGAATAAGAGGAAGGTTACACAGTTGGTGTGCTTAAAAGCGATGATGCCACGCGCGATTTCCATTAACGATCGTACAGCGAAATGGCTTCCGAATTGACACGCGACTGGTAGAACAAAAAAAAAAACAAAAAAAAAAAGAATGAACGAGAAAGGCAAAAGTTAAGAGAGAGAAAGAGAATGAAAGAGAGGTATAGGAATTGAATGAAACGGACGTAAAAAAGTGAACTCGAGTGAGAGAAAGGTGAAAAAAAAAAAATAGGAAAGAGAAAAATGAATCCCTGAAGCTAGAAAATAGAAAGAAAAAAAAGGGAAAATTCGCAAACGCTTACGCGCTGGCTGTCTATCTGTTCAGTTAGAAGCATCGATTGATGAAAACGTGTATGGAGTTGTAGGTATAATACCTCGAGAGAGAATTCGTTTGAGTTTCGTCATGTTTTTAGTTTTTT
Organism: Leptomastidea abnormis; assembly: GCA_030522805.1. Lineage (NCBI taxonomy): Eukaryota > Metazoa > Arthropoda > Insecta > Hymenoptera > Encyrtidae > Leptomastidea > Leptomastidea abnormis. Next base: position 11,317 of record JAPYZE010005389.1, on the reverse strand, counting down.
GGCTCACTGAGCGAGAGTCAATTTTTTTTTTTTTTATTTTTAAGAGGATAAATATTGTTTGAAAGAATATAGAAAAAAAATAATAAAAAAAAAAAAAAAAAAAAAAAAAAAAAAAAAAAAAAAAAAAAAAAAAAAAAAAAAAAAAAAAAAAAAAAAAAAAACAGCATCAGCAGCTTGTGTTTTTCTTTAACGAGCCGTGAAAAATAAATGTGAATGAACGTTTTGAGTAGCACATAAATTACTGCATGCTGCAACGAATGAACGAACGTTTTCATCGACTTTTTCATGTGCTGTATACACACACGAGCTTTAGAGCTTGAGTTAAGCTCATGGCAATTAAAAAAAAAAAAAAAAGAAAAAGAAATTGCTGACGAGTGTATGTAAGCCAAAATTTCGCCTCCGGGCAGACTTAATAGAACATACACCATATAGCTATACTATGCTAAAGCAGGAGCAGCATCTAAATCTAGATCGTGTGGTTCCAGATTTATACGCATTCTCTGAATACTTGAGCTCGGCCGCAAAAGGTGGCGGCAAAGGCAGTAATAGTAATAGTAGTAGTAGTAGTAGTAGTAGCCTTGTGGCAATTAATTGCAACGTTTAAATTACGCTTCGCTTGGGCTTCGTTTTCGCTATATATACCCGATCTTTTTCTCTTGCTGCTACTGCTGCTTTGCTCTTCGGTCGTTGCGCTTTCAAGCTTGTGCTAGACTCGATTAAATTAGATTCCAAATTCGTTTGACGCGACGCAGAAAGACGCGCGAGTGTGTACTGCCGCTGAACGTTTATATGTTGCTCAGGTAAAAGCCGATGGGAGATGCTTCTGTTTAATGGTTTCAATTAGCTTTGTGGTTTATCGATATAGAGCGGCAAAACTTGGTCGCGGTCGGCTGCTCGATTTACTTTTATTTTATTCTGTGTCTCTGGCGTAACAATTGTCTGTCTGTCTATATATGTGCCTTATTTAGATTTATCTACTGTCGCTTTGACTTTGATTTGCTTTTTTTTTTCTTAAATATAATGTTTTCTTTTGGCTTTGTCGTTTAAATGCTAATTTTGAACTATTTTTTTCTTTGATGTTTCATTTTTGTATATAAATTTAAGTGTTTGAAACTTTATAAAGTGTTTTGAGATTTTTTAATAAAGAGTGAAAATAAATAAATGAGAATAAATTTTTGTTTGCATGATTTAGTAGGTTTGGAGTAATATTACAAGATTTAATTTAAAGATTATTTTCTATTGTTTTATAAACACGCGAGATATTTTGTTTGAAAAATAAATCAATCTTGTGTATGAAATTGTAATATTTCACCGCTTTTTGGTAAGGCTTTTAAAGTTTTTCTTGTGTACTGTACAAAAGTTTTGAAAACTTTCGTTCTTTGACAGAGTAATTCCAAAAAATGTTTGCAGAAAAGTTTGTAAAAAATATTTTTTTTTTTATTTCGCAGATAGAACTGATTTTTTTTTTTAAATTGAACAAAATTTATTGTTGAAAACATGTTTTCTCAAATTTATTACAATACCAACATAAAAAAGAAAAAATAATTACAACATTACAATATTGTTTTCCTACTAAAAATAAAAAAAAAAATTACTTATAAATTATCGGATAAAAAAAACCCCAACTAAATAACAGTAATTTCACTTAATTTCCTATTCCTCAGTTTACCAAACAGTATATCATTGTTACAAACTTGGAACTGTATTAGCTTCATAAACTCGTTAAAGCAATTAAACTCTCTGAATAACAAACAAAAACAAACAACAACAATGCCCACAACAACTACAAAACCACATCATTTCTTTTTACTTTTTTTTTATTTTTAATCCAACATTAAATCCAATTACAAAAAAAAACATTCCTACCTTATCCATAAAAACTCAAAACAAAACACCTTTTAATGAAACCACTAGCAGCATCTACTATCCAACTTGTCAAAGTGATATAGAAGTTGACCTTATAACGCGAACGTCCATTCTTCTCTTGTATCAACGGCAGTCTATACTCTCCAACAAGCCATACACCCCTCGGTTTAATAGCGCTCGACAAAGGCCATTACGTCATTTACCTTATACGCGAGAGTGAGTGAGTGAGTGAGTGAGTATACGTTAGCCGCAAGAGACTCTATACCAATAGAGAGTGTACGAAGCTAAATTTAAGCGGTGGCGCTTCTCCAAGCTAGCCAAGCTTATAGCGCACTTGTATAGATTCCAGCCTGCTGGCGTAGATGTGTATCGTATATAGGCCCGAAGGGGGTACACACAATATATACTACTGATAGGATATATAGAGAGAGAGAAAGAGAGAAGGTGGATGATTGGTTCCCCGATAATCTCACTTCGAAAGCGAGGATACCGCACCAAGCCGCCACCGCTGCCGCACGGCATTAAACTTGCTGGCCACTATACCTTCTATATACCAAGTTATATATGTATGTGTATGTATGTGTGCATCATACATAGAAACGTGATGTTTCGAGTTGACTGTACAGGTTGAAAATCGAATGTCCTGTGTGTCGCTTTTAATTCGGAGATTCGAGCTTTACTGTCTATACATATATCTGATTGCACAGAGACTATGTTAGTTACCATGATAAAATGACGTAAACTTCTGATGTGACAAACCTATCTCTTATCAGGGAGATATGTGAGTTAGTGGAAGTTTGAAAATTGATTGAAACTATAGTGTCCTACTATGTGGTTTTGTACGTATGTATATGAACATATTTGATTTTATATATTGTGTGGTGTGAAATTGAATTTATTTTATGACTTGATATTAATAGCCGAACGTTTAAAATACATTTAGGTTTATTTAATAATACTAAAATAATTAATCCTGAAAGTTTAGTTTATTACTATACCCTATAAACTCATATCTAATTTGATATCCTTTACTGTCTTTTATTGTACTATCTCTGTTCTAAACGCAAAAACTAAGCTTCAAAAGTCCTAGGCCAAACTCTATCAAATATCGCAGAAGTGTCAGGTCAAAGTAATTAATTTATCAAAACTCAACCCTCACCTTCCCTCCCCTCACCAGTACTTCTTACAGGGCAAGCTATTAATTCGACACGGCACGTTGGATTAATTAAGGCGCGCAAAGATGTACTCCTCTTCGAGTCTGGTCAAATTTGTCAAGCATATTGCTTGCTGGCCGTCGTGGTTGTAAGTTGTGGGTTACGAGAGTTAATCTGATTAGGGTTGGTAAGAGAAGGATTTTGGTAGTAGACTTTTGGTTGGTTTCTGGGTATCGGACATTATTAATTAAATTGCGATTTCTTTTTTTTTTTAATTAGATTAGCTATGATCACTGTTAGAAATTTGGTACAAGGATATTGTTATTACTAAATTTTTTTTTATTTGAAATAGAATAAGTTTAAGCTCGTTGATTTCCAAGTGAATTAACAAGGAAGCTCGTGAATTTTGAGCTGCGATAGTAAACCGCTTGTCTCTTTACGATCTCACTTTCTTCCTCTCTTTCTCTCTCTTTAAGCAGAAGCAGTGATCGGATTTACCAAAGTGCGAGCAAGTATTACAAAGCTTAAGGAACAGGAGAACTTGCGGTATATGTGTCCTATCTTACTTGACTTCATACTTGCACACGTTTATATACATATACCCTCTTGATTTTAATTAAAATTATCAAGCTGTACATATAACAAACTTCTCAAATTACGTTTGACTTCGAGATGAGAAAAGAAACTTTTCTTTTTCAAAGGAATAAAAAAAAAATTGATTATGTTGGAAAATTAAATTTCTATTTCTTTGTTAATGATTTTGTAGGTAAATGAAGTTGAGTGAAATTGAAATTTATTATTTATAAATTATAAAAAAGTAGATTTTACAATTCTATCAATTGCAGGTTTAATATTAGATATGCTGCATTAAAAATCTTATAATAAAATGAAAAAAAAAATAAATAAAAATAAAAATGAATAGGATAAGGGTGAGAAAGCGTTAGTAATTTTATTTTTTAAGCTTTTTTTTCATCTGCTCTTATTTGTGGTATAAGTATTTTTTTCTACTTTTTTCTGCTTGGTATTGTCAGACTATAATTATATTTTAAATTGCATAAGAGATGTAAAATAAAATACGAAAAAAAGTAATATTATATCTGAAAGATTAAAAAACCTTTGTAAATTTAATTCATTTTTAGTTTTTTTTTTTCCCGAGTTCAATTTATTCGCGATATTAAAATATTCTATTTACTTTCGTTATATATTATTACTCTAATCAATATATGATATTTAGCATTATTTTATATACAAGAGTCACTTTTCATACTTCAGATATCTGTAATAGCTTAGCTGGCAAAGTACTGGTTTCGGAATTCACCTGGTCGTGGGTTCGATTCCCAGTGTATGCTAGTTAAAATTATTGCATCAACTTCTCACACGCTTGAAATATACTCTTAGATAGTATGAAAAAAAAGCATTATAAATTAAAACTGTATAACAATATGTAGGATAAACTGATTAGTTGTTTTTTTATGCTACAAATTTTTTTGCAACTTGTAAACAAGCCTATTTCAAATTTGATAACTCTCGTATGCATGAAAAAAAAAATAATATGTATAGCTATATAACTCATTAGCACATTACATTTCACATTTTAATCACCCTTTTCAGTATCTCACAATTTCAAGGATAGTAAGTGTCTCGTGAATATTACGCCAAAGGTGTAAAAGATGACACTTTACAAGCAACACAGATGCTCACAAAAAAAAAATAAAAAAAACAAAAACAAAATGTCAAATTACGCATTCAATTATTTCACATTCAAAAGAGTCAGAGAGAAGAACGTATATATATGTGAGTATGTGCTGGCTGTGAAAGGCAGGAAAACGCTTGTGCTCTATACGCCTGTCGTTTTTCTCCTTTACGAGGTTGCCGTAAACGACTGTGTGTGTTAGAGAGAGAACTCGCGTTTCACAAGAGAAAGATAGCTGCTGCTACTGCTGTTACTGGCCGGTTGGAATTTTTTAGATTGCCACGTCTCTCTTTCTCTACCCTTTTACAGCATTTCACAGCTGTCGCGCGTATATTCCTCTGCATCTCTGCTTTTATCGTATATACCTTCATATCATGCTTTCTCTTGCACTTGTCTCTTTTTCTCTGTCTGCTACGATCGTTGATAACTTTCGTGTGAATATCAAATGTTTATTTGGATTTTTGAGTGTAGAAGATAAAAAAAAATTAAATTGTAATTGTAAAAATGCAGTTGGATAGAATTTTATTTGAGATTATAGTAATTTTTGACTGAAACATATTTTATTAATAAATTTTAGTCAAAAAAAAAGGAAAATATTCTATCAATCTTAATTAGTTGATGAGAGACAGGAGATTATGGTAACTTGTTAGTTTGTTGGATGTGTAATCAGATTAAGAACTCGTAAGAGTGATTAATGCACTTGTAACACCTTAAGTTTTCCCTCTCTCTCTCTCTCTCTCTTTGCTCATTGTAATAGATCCGCTCATAAAGATTACTTTGTTGTCGAGTTTGCTAATCTCGTACTAACGTGACATAAATCTTATCCTTAAGGAAGGGGGGGATACTACCATATTAGTATCCTAGTTTCTTAGTCGCAAGATTTCTGATGATAGTTTTGTAAATATATTTTTTAACTTACACTTTTATTTTTATTCTATTGTCTTTCACACCTTTCACATAGAAACTTTTTTAAAGATTCCATCAAAATAATAAATATTTAAATAAAACATTATTTAAAAACAAATCTTTTTAACTAATCTTTTAAAAAAAGGAAAACAAATAAAAATTTCTCAATTCTCAGCCGCTATTTCAACCCATCTCTTTCGATCTATCGCATGCAAACGAATACCGTACCGACATTTACAAACGCCCCCTCTCTCTCTCTATCCTATACCACTTTTCTGCTCTCCCTTTTTACCCAGAAACGAATTCTTATTTCTTCTCTAAAATCGCCAGAGAGTGTACCCAACAGGCCTTCAATGTTTTTTTTTTGCAGCTTTTATTTTTTCGTGACCCTTTGTGCTTCCAAAGGACGAGTTTCATAATCTTTTCACGGAGGGGGGGAAGTACTTCGACGAATGACGCATATCCGTAAAGTAACGTCACATAGCCGGAAGCTATATACGCTCCTTCCATCTCTCTCTCTCTCTCTCTCTCTCTCTCTCTCTCTCTTTTCTGAATTTGAAGACCAATAAACCGACTTGCAGCGTAGCATGTATATATACTCCATCGCTTCTTTTCCATTTTATTCTTCGAAACGTTTTATTTTTATTGACGTAGCGAGTATTCCTCGATTTTACAATAGATTTTATACTCTTTAAGAAATTTTATTAAAAAAAGAAATGCTGGTACTTATTCAAAAAAGGAACTTTTAAAATACTATTGCATACTTTATTACGACGTATTCTATTTTTATTTTTATTTTTTTATTTTTAATATTAAAAGCCTATAAAGCTTTCTTTTTTTTTTTGATCGATTTGGTATCCAACTCTTGTTTTTGCGGACACCTGGTACCCATATCGTATATCCACGAAGAGCAGTCAATGAGAGAGAAAGAGAAAGATAGATACAAAACCCACGATGCAAAATCGAACGAAAACCACGACATCACCAGACTCTGACGCGAATTGCCTGCCACACTGGCTGGTTCTGATGATTAATTACCGTAATCAACCTAAAAAGCCAGCTGTCGCTCGTAGACTTTTATGAAGAGAGAAAGAGAAAGAGAGAGATAGGTAGATAGACTGGTTTATGAAGAAAAGCCAATGACAATACACGTCTGCAAATGATGCGCGCGAGAAAGGATCGTTAATCAAATTTTCGTTGAAAGTTCGTAGTTTTATGTATCTTCATTTATGTTAAGTTGTGGTATGTTTTAAAATTGTGAAATTGAATGATGATACATTATTGGTTATTAATTAGTTTTTTTAACGATTTGTTTGTGTTTTATAAATTAATAGTTTGAGAATTAAAAAATTGATAAAATTTAACATCGTATTGGTACTACTTTTTAATATTTCTATTTTTCATCCAAAATGTTAAATTTTGAAGACTTTTTTATTTAAAACTACTACTATAAAAATATATGTACGTAACACGAAGAAAAAAAAAATTAATGCAAGATTGACGAAGGGAGGAAATAAACGAGAAACTCTTGACTATCATGGCTGGCCAATGCACGACTTTTTCTACTGAACTATATATAAACTCTCTGTTCTTTCCGTTCGAACGTTTATGTGTCACTGATGGAAATGGAGATTAACTATCGCACGATCTTTTGAATATATAGAAAATATTCAAATGTTTGCTTCATACATATTTATGATGTTTTTTGAAAATTGAAAAACATTTAATTTTATCATTTATTAAACAACAAAAATTGTTGAATATTTTTTAAAATTTTTTTATTTTGTTATGTTGTTAATTTGTTTTATTAACTCGATACTTTGTTAAACTAATATAAATTTAATTATAATTTATTATTTTACTGATAATACAATAATAATTGATGTTAATTTATGAATTCTCAAATGAATTATTTTATCAAACAATGAATTATCGTATTTGTAATTAAAATCGCCAACGTAAACCCTCTCAATAAATTTAATCCTTTTATTATTCTTTTTTTTTTATTTTAATCTATAAAAATCCCACGAATATTTTTATAACACTTATACATTGTATCTTGAATAAATGAAAACAGAGGGTGTGTACGGGGTAAGCCGATAAGTCACCAAGTTTTTGATCGAATAACTCGATGAACTGGACAAATTCACTGTCGAAACGGCTTTAAATAGGATATATCCTATAGTCTGTCGCCTTTCATTTATTTCCTGAACAGCGTTAAATCTACCGTGTTATACGAAATCAAACCATTAGCTATAATATAACAAAATAATTTGAAAAAAAAGACACTTTTCCCTCAAAATAAAAATTTTTATAAATAAAACAAAATTACCAGATTATCCTTAAGAAAAAAAAAATGTAATTTCCCTCATTCTTTATCAACACAAACTACAAAAAAAAAGTAAACACACGTAAAGATCACATAACATTAACCCTTTTACCAAACGTTGAAATACACCATCAGCTATCCAAACTCTTCTAAACATTCCAGAGAATTGCAGAAATAACGTTGGAAAAAAAAAGAGAACGATTATAGTAGAACTATCACAGAATGGCAGCAAGAGCAAATGACGTAAGAAGAAAAACTCTTGAGTTTTTCCGCAGAGCCATAAATGCCAAACAACACAGCATAGCAGGGTAGAAGGGGGGGTCAGTAGAAAGAAATAAGATGAAAAAAAAAAAAGAAAACAGAACGAACTACGAGGGAAAAAAAAGTCAGAAAAAAAGAGGTATAGAGAGACGCTCGAAGTATTTATCATCCTGGTGTCTCTCTCACTCTGTCTCTCTCTCTCTCTCTCTCTTGCATCTGCTGTACATTTTTTTTTCTCTCTCTCTCTCTCTTTCTCAGTTTACACCATTTTTCTCTTTCCCGCATAGTATCACGCACTTCCATATTAACGATCTCTCCTCACCAAGGTACACTTTCTCATCGACCTTTTCTCTACACCCTTTTTTTTTCCTATCTCGTCAACCATACCTACTTCTCCCATATTCTCCACCTCCGCATCGATGTCGTTCATTTTCTCCCAGACTTTGCAGAGAGCCAGTATATATGTCGTTTCTCTCTCTCTCTCATATACCCCCTTCTCGTTGTCATATCTTTTCCTCTCTCATACACACACACACACACTCGGGTGTTAGTTTGCACGCGTTGATCAATGTTTATGATAGTATAGTTCTCTTCTCATTCTATACTCCTCTGGTGTCATATAATACGTCCGAACAGGCGTCGTCGTCATATTGCTCGACATATTGTCGCCATGCGCCTGCTTCTATCGTACTTCTGGAATATGTGTGTTCTCTGTGCGGCTTGTCGAACAGAGACGAGAGAGAGAGAAAGAGAGAAAGATGGAAAAGAGAGGGTAATGTTTGCTCTGTTTATTTTTATTGTTCTTTATCGGTGTTGTGAGGCTATTCTTTTCTTTCTTTCTTTTTTTTTTTTTTTTTTTGCAAACGCAGCAATTTTTATTTTGAAAATATGCCGAGGTTTGGTATTGTTGTATGTGTGCGTGCGTGTGTGTACCCAATGAACAAGAAAGAGAGAAAGAGAACTTTTTTTATTTGTCGAGGTTTTTTTTGATACGCGAGTATTGCAACAAAAAAAAAAACAAAGGTAGAAATTTTTTTTTGTATAGGCATAGGCATTTGTTGTACACTTTAAACTTTTCGATAAAGTTTGTTTTGTTACAGAATGTATGTTTGGCACCAAGTGTTTTTACATGCCAATCACGTTTTTTTTTTCTTTCGATACATAAAGTTTAATATGAAAAATTAAATGTGCGTATATGTGACATGTGAATGATTGTTATTGTACGTACATAAAAAAGAAATGCTTTTGTGATAAATCTGTCGACAGCAACGAATGACACTTTTCTTTCTACGATATCAAATATATTTTATTCAAGTCAATCGTGTAGACTGAATTGGATAAAGTATTACAAATTTACAAAAATGTCAAATTATTTCTTTCAATTTATTTCAATTATGTTTTTTTTTTTTCGTATTTTCATCGTATTGGAATAAAATAGCTGCTGATGTTGAACAAGCTTTTTTTTTATTTTTTTCGTATATCCACATACCAACATAGATACACATTACCCACACATACCCGTACACACACGCAAAGATCCGTCTGAAAAATATTTAGTTTAAAAGCTTAATGAGAGAGCCTCTCCCCACATGTTTACCCAGCAAATACTAACTCGAAATTACACTGCGCACTTTAAATCCTTGCTTTTTCTCTCTTTTACTTTCTCTCTCATGCTTTACCCGTTATCTCTTTCTACGTTATATAAACAGCTTTTGGCTTTTGCTTTTAAAAAGCATTTCCCTACCCATCTTCCTTTTTTATTTTTTTGTTTTTAGACACGTAATTTTTTCGTTCTCTACACATTCTCTTTTCTACCGTTACGCACTGGTAGTTTACGTTTGGCGCGAAAAGCTTCGACACGTTTGTGTGTTAGTCATCTCTTCTTCTGTGAGTAAGGCTTAGATTAAGCTGTGGGAAAAAAATTTAAAATGTGGTAATAATGTTTCGAACGGGCAGTAGGTATTTTTTGCGAACCTAAAAGAAAATGTAGAGGTAGAAAAATTAGCTAACAAGGAGAATATAAAAGTTTGTGTGTGTTATAGAGTTGGTATTTTGATGTTTTGTAAGTAAAATGTTTTTGTAAAAAAAATAACTAAGCGCAGGAATTTATTTAAAGTATTGTGAACTTGTTGTTTAATGAGTTTTTAAGTATAGTAAGCTTCAAGAGATAGGAATGACTTAGTCGTCTGAGCGCTGGTTTCGGAATCTACTAGTCGTGGGTTCGATTCCCGGTGTTCGTTGACTGAATCATTGTTAGAGTTCTCAAATAAGCTGAATTACAGTCAGTAGAGTGTCAAATAGGCTGAATAAAAAACTATATACAAAACATTAATATTTTACAATTTGCTGGAGCTTTAAAATCCAAGATCCAAAATTTAACTCTTTATATATCTATATGCACTTAACTTAATTTTTTAAACTGCTTAATGTATAAATAGTTATTTTATTTTATAAAAATAATTTTTATTAAGTAAGATATCAAAATAAATGTTTGAAAAGGAGGTTCTCTACCACGCGTGTCTCTTTTAAAGTCAAAATCAGAATTAATCAACAATACAGATAGACAATGCAGGTGCATTTGTGCTTTCGTTATTGAATCATAAACAAAAAACAAAAGATTATTAAATTTTCTCATTGTTGACGATGTATTTTTCTCTCTGGTATTCTTTACAAACAAGCTTATTCTTTTATTTTAGAGATTGTTAAATCCGATCTTTTTATTCCATTTCAGCTTTCTTGGTTATTTTATTATTGTCAGAAGAGAATTTCGGATGTTTAATATTATTTTTTTTTATTTTAATTTTAATATTTTGTATTTTATGCTTATGCTATTTCACACCATAATTTACTCATGAACAAAAAAATATCGAGATAAAATTTAAGTCGAATGAAACCATTGTAATAACTACAATGTATTACTTTATCGATATTCAAATTATTGAGTTCTTTATTTTTTTCAATACACTCTTCCATTACTTTCGAAAAAATAAAAAAAAAAAATAAAAATAAATTCCTATTTTACATGCCGGCTATTAGTTCCGGTACAGCATTTCTGCATTACTGACAGATCGATTCCATTCACACAAATGCAATGCAGCATCTGTTGTG
>JAPYZE010005380.1:0-12420 GCA_030522805.1 Leptomastidea abnormis | reverse complement strand
TATATATATATATATATATATATATATATATATATATATGTAATTGTAAAAAAGTTGGTTCGAGCAAACAAATTTATAAAAAGGAAATATTATTTAAAAGAAGAGAGTCTTTCAATCAAGTATAATTGCGAAATAAATAATTTTTATTAATTAATTTAATGAATATTATATAAAAATATGTGTAACTTGTGATGGGCATAAATACTATGGCATTTACTCGTCAGTGCAGCTTTTCCCCGCTGCACCTGACTCCTACTCCTACTATACTTTACCTACTCGCTGGTTTTCCTTTGGAGAGGCTATGCTTGCCTCCACGACGTTAGCGTGGGTGCAAAGGCAAGCACGTGCAATGCCGACCGCACCTATCACAACGTAAGCAGCGAGTCCTCTCAAGCTGCTTACTTCCGTAGTTATTTTATCGAGGTAGCTACAACGTCAGCCGCGTGTATTTTTTCACACGTTTGCCTGCTGCTCAGTTATTCTTGCTTTGTCTATTTACAAGTCCGCGGAGGCTGGCGGTAGTCGCGGTACGACTAGGATGATTTTACTCTCGGGATTTCAAGGCGGACAATTCGTGGGTCTAGAAATGATAACCACGGTATAAAATAAAAAGGTTGAATTTAATAACGGAAAACTTAATAAAAGAATAACAATAATGATAACACTAACGGTACGTTGCATTGTGCACGGTCGCACAACGCATCGGTTTGAATTTACAACTGTAATATAAAACTTTGAACACCACGCACGTTGCATTGTACACGGTTATACGACGCAGCAGTATAAAACAACAACCTTGAAATGCTCTCTGCACTGGCACGTGGTTGCTTGGCGCAGCAAAACGGATATAAACTCTATATCAACAATATAACAACTTTAACAATGCCCTCTGCGCCGGCACGCGGTTGTTCGGCGCAGCAAACTAACATACAACAGTATAATGGCAGTCCAACAACGCCCACCAAGGTATACCGGACTCGGACACAATCGCAGTGTCCGCACTAGCTACTCCAGGAGTACGCGGGCTCCTCACACACTAGCTATTTTGCGAGATCAGCCTGGCCTGGCTTTCCTCGCCACGCACTGCACACACTCACTCACTCCGCACGTAGAGCTCTACTTACGGGACTAGGTCGAAGCCGTATGATTTCTCCGGGACGGCCGCAAGATATTCAGCTGGGCTTGATATAGAGAGAGCGAGGTCGTTGCCGATGACCGGGCGACGAAGCTGGTGGCAGCCTCTGACTCTTCCTCGTCGTCTTAGGACGTCTCCTCCAAGACCCTGACCCTTGTCACTCTTCCCCTTAGGCCTCTCCTAGCCTCTCTCTTTCTCTCTCTTCTCTATCGTGCACACGTGTGGCTTATCGTGCAAGGTAGCTACTCGCGCGCGCGTCAAACCGAGTCTACCGGTCTCTCCTCTCTCGAGCCAGTACCTTCCCTCCCCCCTGCTCTCCTTATGACAAAGCGCTTCTGCTACTGCTATTGCTGCTACCGCACGCGCCTGCTGCTGGCGCGTGCTACTACCTAAGCAGCAAACATACGCGGCTCGGCGGGATGTTTTCACATCTCGTTACAAACTATACATTTTTATAAATATTTACCTATACAATAGGTTCATCTTATACTATAAGAAGTCAGTCTCTTAATATCTATATGCAAGAATTACATATTATAACAGCTAATATGTATTTTATCTAGCTTTGATAAACATTTATAAGCCTTTATTTTATCTTTATAATATGAATTGTACTGTAACATTGTAAAGTAAGAGGTTAGACAGTATCAATCAGAATATGAATTGTACTGTAACATTGTAAAGTAAGAGGTTAGACAGTATCAATCAGAAGACGCTGCCGTCGTTTATAAATAAGTTGCGCACTTGTCTACTGCGCACCAAGCGGACGCTGCGGCAAACTTTCCGTATGGGTGTGATGAAAAAATATTTTTTTATTCTCAATTTTGTATGTAAAAAAAGTTAATTATTAATATGTTTAGTATTCGAGTTTTTGCGGTAGAGCAAATTTACTTTTCTTCGAAAACGTGGGACTGTAAAGTACGTTGGAAAAGCTGGGTTAGACATTTGGGGACAAAGGCAGTATAACTTTGTCAGGAAAGAAAATGGTAAAAGTAGCACTGAAATACGTGTGCCAGAATCGCACTTTTGCGCGTGCGGAAGTGGAGTATTTTTATACGCGAGCTGGAGAGGAGTTTGCACCTCATCGCGTGCTACGGGAGTCTATCAACTTTAAGAAATGAAACACTCGCGATTATAACAAAACAAAATTAACACTTTATTGTAAATTTAAATTGTATAAATCGGAGAGTACAAACTTAATGAGTATTACGCAATAACTAGGAGTAGAGGGAAGACGTTCATGTTAACTCCAGAGCTGCATATGTGCTTCGAGTTTATTTTTGCGTGCGCTCTGGGCGTGGGGCGACGTGAACTGCCGGCAAGCACGTTTTGCTGTACAGTTGAAGAAGACGGAAGTAGATGGAGATATCAGTGCTATTTACCGCTGATGCGCATAACAATAATATTTTTACTCTTAAAGTGCAGTAACAAAATATTGGTGCGAATCTATAAATATATTCAATTTTAAACATACTCACGACTTTGATGCGACATAAGCTCTGAAAGAGCATCAAATAAAATAAAGCTCATCAGTAATAAGTGAATAACCTTAATTAGAAATAATTAGACAAGAAATTTCAGTAATAATCGCAAAACTTAAAACTAAATAAATTCGAAATTTGTAATTGAATTTATAATTTTAAATTTCATTCCTCCCGACTCTGACGCAATGTAGTATAACGAAGTTACGTCAATAGAAAAAATTAATAAAGGAGATAGTTTACTAATAATCGATAAAACAAGAGAGAGAATTGAATAAAATCAGAATGAATGAAATTCACAATTTATAGCAATAAAATTTAAAATTCTTCAGCCCGGCGCATCATAATCAATTTAGTAATCGATCTAATAATGGACGAGGCAGTACAAACTTCAGCCGCCCTTAAAAATGAGTTGGGGTCTTCGAAGATTCTAGTGACACGTCCTAAGGGCCATCGACCCAGGGGTACTAGCTCGTTATTTATGAGCACTAGGTCACCTACGACCAGGGACGACTGTTCTTGCTTCCACTTGATTCTTTTTTGCTTTGACAAGAGGTACTTAGCAGACCACCTTTTCAACAAGTTTTGAACACAAGAAGCCAGTAACTTCCAACGACTGGAAGCGGGGATGTTGTCATTACTAACGTCGGGTTCAGGAACAAGGTACGAAGACCTTTGAATAAGAAAGTGAGCAGGAGTTAAAGCGTCGAGATCTGAAGGGTCATCAGTCAGGGAAATCAGGGATCTTGAATTTAAGCATGCCTTTATTCGACATAAAAGAGTCAAAAATTTGACGAATATGAGAACTTGTTCGCCTACAACACGCTTGAGGTGAAATTTAGTAGACTTGACAGCAGCCTCCCATAGTCCGCCAAAATGAGGAGCTGATGGAGGGTTGAAATGCCACATCGTTTCTAACTTAGCAAGGGTAGAAGTAAATGTCGAGAATTCATTTCTTTCTGCTAGCATTTCACCAAGGTCGCGAGATACACCTACAAAATTGGTTCCTTAATCATTATAAAGATCTGTGCAATGACCATGACGGGAAGTGAAACGGTGAAAAGCAGCAATGAATGCTTCTGCAGAGTAATCTTTGATTACTTCTAAGTGTACTGCTCGCGTTACCATACATATAAAGAGTGAGATGTACCCTTTTTGAGTTCCTCTGCCTCTAATTTTAGCTAGGCGAATGGGGAACGGGCCGGCGTAATCGACACCAGTCTTTTGAAATGAAGGAGTAGGGATCACTCGGGACTATGGAAGATCGCCCATTAATTGCGAAGCAGTTTTACCTTTGTATCTTTTACAAGTGAAGTATGTCTTTATAATGGAACGGACGAGTTGTCGTTCATTGACGATCCAGTAAGTTTGTCTAAGAGTTAAGAGCGTCAGTTGTACACCACCGTGAGGTGTTATTGCATGTGCTTTCTCAGCTAATTTTACAGTAAAAGAGCTTCGTGGGTGTAGGATAATGGAGTGCCTTTGGTCGTAGTCAACCAGAGCTTGGCTTAATTGACCACCTACTCTTAATAATCCGTCGATTAGTATTGGGTTTAGGTTTGCTAATTTGCTAGAGACAGGTAAGGAGAGTAGTTTGTTTTTCTTCGAAGAATTGCGTTTCAATAAAATAGAAATCTCCTCTTTAAAATGAAACTGCTGATGTTAAAAAATAAAAAGTGATGTTGAAGCTTGAGTTTTAGCAGGACTAAGTGCTTTGGAGTTTGGAAAAGTAAAAATTTTAAGTTTAAAAAATAGAAGAGCAGGATTGATAACTTTGTTGGATTTTTTTATGGTGACCTTGTGCCTGCACTCATAGACAAATCTCAAACAGTAAGCTGTTACTGCGTAAATCGATCTAAATCAGAAATTTTAGATAAATCCCAAGTAATTTTTGGAAACGTTCGCTTTGAATCCTTAAGTGTCGGTGTCTAACTTCTTTCTAGAGAGCAGGTCAGACCCGTAAAGAGAGAATTTGTCGACTTACCTACGGAAGAGGCTTCTTCAGTAGCTTCTTCTGAGGGCACGAACACGGGTATGTTCAACTCAAGTTTATGAAGCATTGGCGGGTCTCTAAACTAAAGGTCTTGGTCTACTAGGGAGTCTGGGAATATGCCTCTAGAAGCCATGTCCGCAGGATTTCGGCTTGATTTAACATAGTGCCACAATGCATTAGGCACTGTAGTCTGGATTATAGCACACCTATTGGCCACGAAGACTGTCCACTTATTAGGTATTGCGCTGATCCAAGACAGTACAACTTTGGAATCTGAATATAGGTAAATAGTTGAAGGTGAAATTTCAGAAGTGGCTAAATAATGTGAGACT
This sequence comes from Leptomastidea abnormis, assembly GCA_030522805.1. NCBI lineage: Eukaryota > Metazoa > Arthropoda > Insecta > Hymenoptera > Encyrtidae > Leptomastidea > Leptomastidea abnormis. Next base: position 7,479 of record JAPYZE010005380.1, on the reverse strand, counting down.
ATACGGCTTAGTAGTTGGGTTGCACAAAGTTTTAGTCGTGAAATACTTATCGTTTTTAGAGAAGCGACCCTAGTTTTCGCCATTTGCAGCAATACTAAGACTTGACTCTTGACAAAAACATGAACGTAGACTACTGCTGCGTAAGCAGATTTGGAAGCGTCAGCAAAACCGTGCACTTCTATGAAGGCTGCGTCTTAGGAGACATTATTCCAACGAGGTTCTCTACTCCACCAAGCCACTTATTCCAATGGGCTGTTACTTTGTCAGGCAAACAATCTTCCCACTTGAGTTAAATTAGTCATAGGGACTGTAGCATTATTTTGGCATTAATTTTGGTAGGGGCTAACCAGCCAAAGGGGTCGAAAAATTGGGCTAATTGAGCATACTGCGCTTTGTCCAACTCTTTTGTTTTGAAGTTGTTTTGAGTTTAAATTCAAACTCATCTTTATCAGGAGACCAATGCAGTTCTAGAACTGACACGTCTGGTGACATCTCAAAAAGATCTAGTAATTTACCAGCTAACAAAGAAGTAGGCAATAAGCTTAGTAAAGAAGGGTAGTTAAATGATCACTTGCGCAAAGGAAGGCATCCTTTCATTGTAATATCTTCCAACTGCCTGATCTTCTCTAGAGTTTCTTTCTCAGTATTACCTTCAGAAAGTACATCATCCATGTACACTTCCTTCTTTAAAATCTCTGAGCCAAGAGGTAAACTACTTTGGTAGCACCCAGCCAACTTTTTTAAGACTTTACAAGCCTGGTAAGGAGAAGAAGTTAGACCATATGTAACTGTGGCTTATTGAAAGGCTTGGAGGTTCTGACTTGAAGTTTCTCGCCAAAGAATAGCTTAATACTTTTAAACAGACTGTCTTGGAAGAAGGAAAACCGTTAAACACTATGCGTAACTTTGTTGTAGAACTAAATTCGCGTATTATACCATGACGAGGTAAAAAACAAACGGTATCATCCTTGGAAAGATTTATTTTAGTCATGTGACCAAGATTGACATATTCTTTAATAAAAGCAGAGTATGCTTCTTTGAGCTTTGAATTCTCTTCGAATCGACGCTCAAGTCTTTTGAACATTCCAGAAGCAACGTTGAAGGATTCTCTCTGCTCTTCAAGAATTTTGGGATCTTCTTTGAAAGGTAGGTGGATAGAGAAACGACCACGAGCATCACGAGAATGACTTTCTTCGAAATGAGTCTCACAGTCGATCTTATCCTTGTTTCGTTTGTCTGGCTTAATCGAAACCTCTTCTACCTCCCAAAACCTTTGAAGAAGGTCAGACAGTTGTGGCTCTTCGCTGCAGTGAAGCGTAACGAGATCTTTTGACGGAGCACCGGTACTCGGAACTGGACCTGATATCAGCCATCTGAGTAAGAACAAGGATGCTATAGGAAAATTTTAGTCGGCCTCTTTTGATCTGTTTCTCTATTATATGAGCGGGTACAGTGGCGCTCAATAAGATATCAATAGGATCGTTTTTATAGTATTAAGGGTCGGCCAATTCTAAGCCTTGTAAATATGGTAAACTCGAAGTCTTAATTTTCTGAGGTGGTCTATATGAAGATACTTTCGAAACAATTAAGGTTTTAACTCCTAGCTTAATTTTAGAATTGAAGCGTGGGCTAATTGTTAGATTGACCGAACTAGAAGTTTGACCAAGTGCTTGGTCATTGACACCTCTTAAACTGACATTAGTAGGGGAATGTTTTAACTTAAGTATATTACTTAAGGACTTTGAGACTAGAGAAGACTGAGAGCAAGGGTCGATCAAAGCCCGAACAAGGTGTCGTTGACCATTTTGACCGACAACGTAAATACGAGCAGTAGTGAGCAAAACGTCGCTATCGTAAGAAGGAAGTAGATTTGTACAAAGCACATTGTATGTGCTGGCGTTGTTCTGCAGGGGAGCAGGGGAACTAGGGATTTTCTCCTTACTCCTGTGCGTATGCAGTAATGTGTGGTGAATTCCTTTACATGCTTGACACTTAAAATTAGAGGAACAATTTTTTTATTATGCGAACCCAAACAATTGAAACATCGCCTACCAGCCTTGACAATTTTGTACCATTTCGAGAGTTTTTTGTTCCTAAACTCTTCGCACTTGTATAGAGGTAAGGATGATTACCTTTTCAACAAGGATAGTCTCTGTTAGAGCTACTCGAGGTTGTTTGGTGAACATTGGAGTTGGACCTTAGTCTTTATTGGACTTTGCGGAATTATCGGAGGTTTTTGAAAGGGCAGATGATTTGGAAGGTAGGGACTCTAGAATGAGAATTTGATTCACAAAAAAGGTTCGTAATTGCTCGATTGTTGGAGGTTGTTGTTCACTACCAAGAAATTTATTCCACTCGCGAATCGTATTGTTATCAAATTTGCTAGTAACCAAGGCTATAAAAACGTCACTGTCACTGACATATCGAGTTTCCGCGATTAAGGAATCGAGTGGACCTATAGTTTTCTTTTGCAGTCTTTTAAGCTCAGAGTACTGTTTTTTATTGGTTGCGCGTTCAAAATCGTTTTAGTGTAAAAATTGATAAGACGGCGATGGTTATCATAATAATCAAGTAAGACCTTCCACGCTTGAGCATACTTGTTTTCGTTAATAGCGATGTTTTTTATTATGTCAAGTGCCTCGCCTGTAACGTGCGTTTGCAAATGATGAAATTTGACAACCAAAGATAGTTTTTTATTATGATGGATTAAAGCGCGATATGTATCTTGAAAGTTCTCCCATCCCTCATAATTTCCGTTAAAATTCGGTATTTCAATAGAAGGCAAGGAAGAGCGTGTAGTTACCGGTCTAGCAACGTTAGATGTTTCTTGATTTCCGCGTGAAGTTACGAGGTTGCTCCCCCGTAACTTCACATTAGCCAGCCTTGCTGGCTTTGAGTTCTGTGATTTTATCTTTATATAAGCCTAAATTAGCATAATAGAAATCTTCACACCTGTCATATTTGTTGCTAGAGTAGTACGGATTTTTTTCGTCAACTTCCGCTGATCTCTCAATTAACTTGGTATTTTTTAAGAAAATTCGCGTAATTGGCATTCAACTGATCTAAGCTAGCCTACGTAATACCGAAAGTAATAGATTGAGCACATTTTTTTCTAAGATTCTCAAAGGAGTTGCAAATTTTGACAAACAAAGAGTTTTGTTCCTCAATAAGCGCGGCTATTGTTTAGATAAGTAAAAGTAAAAATAAAAATATTTTTAGAAAAAGTAAGAGAGGAAATACTAAAGTGTTCAGACTAACTCCTTTCGAGAGAGACAGTGAGTCGAATAAGTAGTTAGTTGCCCTAAACGAAGAGAAAAGGGTTGGGAACTCAAGTGAGAGAAGCTAAGAATTCGTACTGCCCTACCCTATCTCAAGTTTAAGCCACACAAATATCGCAAAATCGCACCTCAAACTGATAACAATTTTGCCTTAAACAGGAGTCTGCAGAGGATAACTGGCCCGCAGTTGCAGCAGGTGACGTACGCACTCACTTGTGCAATGCGGCAATGTTGAGTAGCAGATGTTGAACACGCCGACCCAAAGGCGTGCTATGTAACTCGATGATGTAGATTTCTACAATTACAAATCAAATTGAATTAGTACTGTATCCGAGCTGCGTATAGTGATAAAAAACGATAAAAAAGGCGTCGAAAATCAATGTCCACCTCGCTATTAAAGATTTTTTAATGCGGTTAAGTGAATAATTATCCTCAAGTAATTCTTTAACAAGAAAATCACCGGTTTTTTGTTATTGTTGATTTGTTTATTTATACAGAGCGTCAAAGTTGCAAAAAACTTGGTATTTTTACTTCAAAAATTTTATCAGCAAACTACGGAAGAATTAAATCTAAGATAACTATGGTTCCTAATGTTTTTTGGGCTGCGGAATACGATGGCGCTTATAGAATTGCAAAGAAAATTGTTTAAACAATTTATAAACAATTTTTTTAAACAAATTTAAAAAAAACAAAGTATTGTATTCTGTTATAAAATAAATTATTTTTATCTTGTATTTTCTTTGTTTTTAGATACTTCATAGATACTATATTATCTATATATTCATATATTTATTTACGTATAAAAAAAACCACCTATAGAAATAACATCAGAAATGAAAAAATTTTTTCCTTTTATTCAAGACAACATAATTTATAAAAAAGAAGAAAAAAGTGATAATGATAGTGATTCTTGAAAGTTAAGATAATTTAAGTACTCTCGTAGATTCTTTGTTGTTGTTGGAAATTACGACCCAACGATGACGTTTTCTCAGCTCCAATCGACAATATAATTTCAAGGCAACACAATCAAATACAAACATGCAGGAATATGTATATATATCTCATAAATGAAGATGTTTACATTAAAAAAAAATATCTTTTTTTGAAAATACACCATAAAAGCACCCCAAAAAATATTAAAAATGTTAATAATACGTGTTGAAAGTTAGCTTAGTATATATTCAAATTCTCGCGCTTAAATTAGTTTCCAGTGACCGTTGATCACTTTAGTTTGCGCAGCAGCACTGTCTGCCCCATTCTCTCACTTTACTTCCGCCTTCTTCTTCTTCAACTGTCCGGCAAGACGCGCTTGCCGGGAGTCTACGTCGCACACGCGCCCGAAGCGCACGCTCCCTCGAGCAACTCTCGTAATTACAGTGTGCTCGTTTACATTCCCGCAAACACGAAGCGAGACACTGCTTTACTTTCTTTTCACAAACTTACGCGCAGCACATTCGTTCGTCGCTTTTACTATTTTCTACTGCTTTAAAGTTTGTAACTTCATACCTTTACTCACGATTGGATTTTTTGTCATAATTTTAGTGTGTTAATTGACTAATAAAATTTGAAGTGTTGTCTTTTAATTACAACTTGCAAGTTTGATTCGGAAGTGATTTCGATAAGTTATTCAAGCTTTAATACCAGCCGACTGACTCCCGCCGCACCCGGTTAGGTGCACCTCCTCATCCTGCGCTAAATAGAGTGCAACTCTGGTACACTTGGTAAAAGTACCACGCCTCCTAAAACCTATCCTCGCAAACTCACATTTCCCATACGATCGAAACCGCCCCCATAAATTATACAGTCCCCTTCGGTTTCGTCTTACAAATGAAAACCCCAAAATTCAAACATTACGAGATCTGACGATAAATAAATAATTATGTGATGTTAAAATTTTTTTTTGTTGAAAATTTGTCTAAAAAAATTGTTCATAAATTGTTTAAACAATTTTTTCTTTCCCCTACGGCCGAAAATACGCGTTTCTGGCGCGTTTTCCGGCAAAAAAGAGCGGCTTTTGAAGCTGGCTCGACGTGAGCGGCGCTGTGATTGGCTGTTGAGATTTACATGCTGCTGCGTGTAAAAGTGTCTGTAAGCCGCGCTGCCGAGCAGTATTACCGGCCGGGACACGAGAAATTCTCGTGTGTGTTAGGTATACGTTGTAGCGTTGTACAGTGTATACAACAAACCTGTATTTACGTTAGGTTTCTTGTGTATACATATATACGTTATATTAATTTAATAATATTAAAGTATTGTATCTGTATATGTATATACACGCGTATGTGGGTATTTACGGTCGAGTGTCATCAGTATTGCCATCATACAATTTGTATGTGATATTGTTTTATTCGCTTGTGCATGTATTTTTAGCGCCCACCCCCGACCAGTAAGACCTCGGCTGCGCCTCGGTCTTACAAAAGTCAGGCGGGCGCTAACAAATACATGCAAAGAATCTGCATGTATAATCGTAAGACGCCGCGAAGAGTAGACGTGAGTGTCGCGAGTATCCGTGCTATTGCTGACGCTTATGTCGTATATATAGATATAGCCCGTACAATAAATCATTTATTGTAACAATTAACAATAAATATTGGGCGTATTTTCGGCCTTGGGGGAAGAAAAAAAGTATACGACACTTGGCCAGCAAGATCGAGGCCTCGACCTGCGTTTACCATCGAAATTTAAAAACACAGAGCGCCATTCTTTATTTTAAAAGTACAATACTTTTCTGCTTTATATACTATTGTTTGATTTTGGGGTTTTCGTTTGTAAGACCAAAGGAGTGGACTGCATTTTTTTGGAAGCGGTTTTAGTCATATGGAGACAAAGAATTAATGAGGATAGTTTGTAGGAAGGATGGTACTAAAACACGCGTAGCAGAGTTACACTTCACTTAGTGCGAGAGGAGAGGTTGCACCTAACCACGTGCTACGGGAGTTGGTTGATCTTTATGGATATCAAAACACTTTCAATAAAAGTAAACAATATTTGATTCCAACAACACTTTAGACTTTATTTCTATACATTTATAAACTATGTTCAATGATTATTCAGTTTATTATAAGTGTTTGAAGTTACAAAACGTCGACACGTTAATAATCATAATAATATTAAGTAATTAAATGAATAAACTTTTTCAAACAATATTAATACAATTATATTTCTATTCCAGGTAACTAATCGAGAGACCGATACAATTAGTAGAAAGAAAATTTTTAATCTATTGAATCATGCTGGATTCATTCGTTAACAACTAATAGATTTTTCAAAGATTGAAGTGAAATATATAAGAATAAATTGAACCATTTATATTTAAGATTATTTTTTTAAAAATTCTTAATTCAAAAAATAAAATTTTTTTTAAATATGAATATGTTTTTTTTATTTATTTTACCTTTAAGTAGTATATTACGTACCTGAAAACAAGAATTAAGAAGGCCTAGATCACCAAGATATTCCGCCCGAGGCGAAGCCGAGGGGCAAAAACCTGGTGATCTGAGCCTTCTTAACTTGTTCCCATTGTGCGTATACTATTTGTCATTCTCTTCCGATCAGAAAGTACGGTTGAAATTAATACAGCTGATCGGGTCTAATGAAAATTTATTTTTTTAATTATTAAAATCAGAAAAATATTACATAATATTACAAAGTACCACAATAATACACAAAATCCCGCAAAGATATACAAGTTAACTGTTTGTGAGACTGGGTTTAAAAACTTACATACTTAACTTACAAACTAAACTTATAATTAAGTCCTAATCTAGTTGGACAATTTATTGCGTATCAATACAACAGTATATGTGTGTTTTCTTATACATTTTTTTTAAAAACAAGGTATAAATTATTCTAATATATGTAACGTAATCTTATCTTAGAGAATATGATTTTTTTCTAAATATTGGATATTATCATCTTTTTAGTTGGTTACCGGTCAAAATCCCGAATCCAGTTTCCCGAATGACCGTTTTCCCGAATGCATGTTTTCCCGAACAACCAAAATCCCGAATACATATTTCCCGAATGCCATTTCCCCGAATGACTATGTTTCCGAAAAAATAAAAATATTTTTATAATGAATTTATTTACAATCATAAATTTTAATAGCAATGTTACTGGCTAATGCTCTTAAATAGTTCAATATATCATTATTTTCCTTGTAAGTGTTATATGATTGACAAAGGGCTTGCAGTCTTTTCTT
>JAPYZE010005379.1:0-12475 GCA_030522805.1 Leptomastidea abnormis | reverse complement strand
ATTAAATTGCAGATTTCTAAAGCTTATTAGAGGCGCGCTGCTTAATAAAGCTGAGTAAAGTTCTTAAAAACACTGTCTAGATAATTTTTGCAAATTCGCAAAGATTATAAGAAATTGGAATTTTTCACCATATAATACTTTAAAAATCTAGCGAGTCAAAAGTACTTGTTGAAAAAGTGATTTATTAAGGGGATGTAACAGTCGATTTTAAACTGCAATACCAACTAAACGTAGGTAAGGAGGTTTGCGATAAAAATCCGCGGCGCCATCTACCGTACGCGTTAGCAACTATATTATACATTATATCGCTTTATAATTAAGCGAATTGTACAATATTTATTTTTTCGATAAAAAACAAAATGATAATGTGTGTAATTTATCGCTTAATAATTTTTACAAATTATACAATATTATAAATGATATTAGAATTTCTTAGAGTATATTTTTTGTTGAAATAATGACTTATGCACTACTTTATATTATAATTTAAAAAGTAGAAAAATAGTATTATAGTTTGATTAATCTCAACTTATTATAAATTAAAAGTTACGAAAGTATATGTGAAACATAATAAACAATAGTGTTTAAATATAATATGTGTAAAAAATATTTAATTCAATTACTTAGTCAACTTATATATTAATATTTTGGTTCGAGTGAGCTACTTCAATTTATTTAGTCTTCAATGATGTACTCAAGCAAATCTATAAGTCCAAAATACTTGTTTTTTTTATAGTGCACCAATTATCTTTAATAGACAATTCAAAAAATTTTAATTAAAGACAATTTTTTCTTACATCATAAGCAGGTTTTCATATAAATTATATTTCTTTAAACGTACCTTACTCGAATAGCATTTTGTGGTGATGTTTATAAAAGAAAAAGTCAAATATTTGTATTAATTAATAAAATCAGTGTATATTAAAACGACAAGAAAATCTGTCATTTTTATGGTTGATAACTTAAAAAAAAGTCTATTAGACCCTAGCACCAATAATGATTTTATTATTTAATAAAATAATGCCAAGTTTGCTCAAAATCCAAGTCCGAAAGGTCTAGCACTTTCTTTGTTAGTGAAACTAAAGAAATGAAAAAAAAAATGATAAAAAATGTGTTTTATTTTGTATTTATAAGGCTCACTTTGTGAGCGATGTCAGTTCATTTTTTTTTAGTATCAGCTATGGATAGTACTCAATTACATTCTATAATTTGTAAATCTTGAATAGAATGTTTTTTTTTTTAATTTCAAGCATTGATATCTTTTTTTAATATTTTATAATTTATATTACATCAAGTATATGACTTACAAATATATATATATATATATTTCATACATTCTTCTGCTTCAGAAATTGAAGCAAATTGTATGATTTATCACAAAAACACTTCAAGCTTAAAACTCCTTACAATACAAATAATGTTTAGCAATTATAATAAAAATTGAATATGTGGTTTGTATTTTAATTCATACATTTTATTGCTTAACAATTTTAAGCAAATTGTATGATAATTTACGTACATAAATATTTCTAATATATTATGAAAAATTTCTTATTTTCTTATTTTTAAACTTTTTACTTGACATTCTTTAAGCACTTATTTATAAAATATACATTTTATTGCTTGCAAAGCCAAGCAAATTGTATATTTTTTAAAAAACAATAAAGTTTTCCATTTACTTTATCCATTCAGTGATTTACTTTCTATATATTTTATTCGCTATATAAATCATACATTATATTGTTTGATACACTCAAGCAAATTGTATGATTTTAATAATAAAATATACATATTTTTTTTTATATTTCTTATTAAGTGCAAATCTAGATTATAAGAAGACAATGATTAGTAACAAATCAGTTAGTTTATTATTCAAAATTGTTGTATGTGCTAATTTTGTTCATTTTTTAATCTATCATCACTTATAATATTGCTAAAATTAAGGTACAAAATGTTCCCTGCGTTCTAATACTTTTTGATTAATTCTGGATGTATGTCAATGTTTTAATTTTTTTATTAGCAAGTAACGTATACCCAGTACTTCTTAAAACTACAAACTTCAGTCAAATTACTAACAACTTTTAAATAATCATTTATTGAATTCTCTACTAATAATTATTTTCTTATAATCTTTGAGACCTGGCCAAAATACATTTTGCAAATAATTTCATACAACTGGGTATATACAGTTTACTATCTAATTTATTACGGTACATGAAAACTTTAAAATGTTAAAATAAATAGAAAATTGAATGTTGTTTACCAAATAACAACTTTTAGAAATAACAACTTTTTACTTTAAATAATGAAAGTATTTTTAACACGCATGATCAAATAATTGTTATTCAAATAATAAAAGTCAAAATAAAAACCAGTCTCATTTTACAAAATTGATGTTTTGTAAGTCAAATCATTATTAACAATCCTATTAAAAAATACTTATTATGTAGGCATTTTTGTTTTTACTTAACTCTTACTTAGCTTATCGTAACTTATTTTTCCTACACATACAAAATATTCAATCGTAACTCAGAATATACTTATAAATTTTTACTAATTTTGTGAGAAGCATTAATCCTTGACCCTAAAAAATAAATTTATCTTAGAAAGCTTTTCCCTAATACGCTATTTGAAAATGCTCAACACTTGATATAAAAAAAAAGGATTATGCTTATGGCTGTATCGTGCCTTGTAATTACATTTCATTTACTAAATTTAATTCATAAAAAATATTGTTTTGTAGAATTTAAATTTGATGTTGAACTCGTTTATGAAGTACTTAAACTCTAATTCATTATCACGGCTTGCGTCATTTTCGTGACGATGGGCTGACAAGCTCTGTTTTCTAGAAATTTTGTTTTTGTTTGATGCTTGAGTCGTTTTTCGAAGTGTTGGCGTTTCTTCAGATGCATTGTCCGAGGAAGATTGATTTTTAATATCCTCAGAATCTTGCAATCGAACAGAAGCATTTCTTCTTAAACTTCTTATGAGTTTTGGTGATGGTGACACAATTTTCCTTTTTTTTTAGGACTAAGTAGTTTGTCTGTCTATCTCTTTTTAGATTCTTAGTCAACCGATATCATTCAATATCGTAGGCATCGCGAGTCAACTTATTTTACCAAAGCTAAAAATAATAAATTAACAAAAAAATTATCAATAAAGTGATTGATATATTTAAAATAATAAAAATAGCAAAGATTAAAAAATTAATAAATAATCGAATTATGCATGTACCTTAAATTAAAATTATCGACTTCATTTTCTTAAACAGTATTAATACTTTCAATTTCTTTTTTAATAATTTATAGGCAAGTTGTAAGAAGTTACAGGTCTAGATGTTTGCGGTATATATTCACTATTTAAGCTAAAAGTATCTACAATAACAAGATTTGGTTGGCACAAAAACAACAACCTAAAAGTTTGATTTTAATGCTGTTCTTTGAGTTGCTTAACAATGCCATCTTTTTGGAATCCTCTTTATATCCATGACCGCTCATTGACTGCACTTTCTTATCTTGTTAATATCTACTTGGTAATCCGCAAGTTCAGATATGGCAGAGTAATGCGAAATAAAGATAAACGGGGCATTGTTCGTACGATCTTCGATGTACCTCGTTCTGTAGACATGTTCTTGAAATCAAGTGCGGCATTTATTTTGTACATAAAGTAAAACAAAGGTTTGTAATGCTGTTGCGAAAACATGAAAACCAACGATATTAGCTTTTTTTTCGCCACCACTTAAATTATGAATTTGCTTCAAGGATTTTTTAGATACATTCGGATACTGATACAATACTTTTGCTGGAAAGATGAATTGAATTATTAAGCTCGAGCTCAACATCGCCATCCACCTTACTCATTTGATAAATTTCCTTAAGCTTGCCCATGATAATAAAAATAATAAAAGCTTATTTGAATTACTTCGTGCACTTGCGATTAGACAGATTTATAAAAATCACCCATTGAGTTTTGTTTTACAGCAACCTTCTGCAATCTTTCGAATCGCTCAACTAAAAATGTTATTGCTCTTGGTACTGCTCAATTATCTACATACTTGGTCTCTCCTTTGGCAATTTTTCCTTTACTTTTTGCAACTGGGCTAAAAATTGTCTTTATAATAACCTCCTCCAGCTCTTATATTGTTTTATGTACTGTATCGCTCGTATATGTTTCAGTATCTTGCGTTGCAGTTCTCTCCATATTTCATTTTCTTGATACAATTTTTCATAACACTAAATTTTTAAAGCTTTTATTCAATTTCCTCTAGACTGTACTTTTTATAATTCAGCTTTTAGTTTTCGTGCTCTCTTCATCTTAGTGGATAAGCAATTCTTTTTATTTTCCAATTTTTTGATATTGTGCCTTTTTTGTGTTTCTCTGTTTTCTCGATGCTAACCTACTGCACTCTACAAATTTCTACTATTTTTTTTAGAAGTATTTACCCAGTGCGTTAATTTTATTTTCTTATTCTTTGATTTCGTTATAGGATATTACGTTCATTTTGATATTTATCCTAGCACATTGTGTTTCCTGTAAAATCGTAGATATGCTGTTGACTACTTTTCAGATACTTTAATACTTTTTGTCAATTTTGAACCTGTGTAAAATTTTTAAATTAAACAATTTATAATATAAATGTCATATAAAAGAAAATTGAAAAATGATCTGGCATTCGCATACCTTTACCATTTTTCTCTTGCTCTTATGGCTGTTTAACCTTTAGTTGATTAATGTTCATTTTACACTTATCCATATCCATGATCGTAGCCTTTAGAGCTGTACTGAGAGAATAAATTTTATTTTCCAGTGGTATTTGCTTTAGCTTGATTATACTGCTTAAACTCTTGATACGAGCTCTGCTTCCAGTTCTTAAAAATTTTGTATGGTTGATTCACTGCGTAACATCTTCTGACCCACACATCCTCTGGCCACTTGAGTACTGCCTCCACTCATTGTACCTAATAACTAGATAATTTTGTCTTAAAGATTAACAATGTAAAAACGTACTGTACCTCAGGCAATGCGAGTTTTACGCTCAAGATCATTCGCAACTGGCATGTTTTTGAATTCATATTACAAGTTGGACTAATATACTAGTCTTCAACTTTGACTTGGTCGAAAAGTTGAGTTGTTTCTGCGCAAAAAATAAATTCAAGCTGTCGCTGTACTCACCGTGTCAACGACAATGTTGTCAAGAGGTTCACAGGCAGTAGATACTGCTACGTCGAATTTACCATCTATTACATCCAAAACACATTAAAATACAATTATATACAAATATGTTTGTGTTATTTTCTTTGCGTTATAATAAAATTAAAAAAAAATATTAATCCACCAACAACACATCGCAATCTTCCTTCTTTCTTTTCTTTCATAAAAATATTGAGTATTTAATTTCTCGACATTCCTGCTTGCTTTGCAGACAGCTACATTATTGTCTTGGAAAACAATGACTGGTTTACAAGCCTGTAATTTAATACATGACTTCTCGAGATTGTGCACGTTCATGTAATTGTGTTGCTGTACTTTTTCTGAAGTGGCACATTAAGTAATTTTAGTCAATGTTGATGTTTGGCTAAAGCAGCTAACTACACTATGTCCAACAGAAGTATGCACTACGTCCAAGATCTATAAAAAAACAAATTAATTCATGTAATTATGCAATAGATGAAGTGTTTATGTATATAAAATTGAAATACGCATACCTTTCATGACCTTCAGCCACATATACATGCAAGACTAGCGTATGCTACATCTTTGTGTAATCAATGACAATTGATTTCAATTCTTTTACTTGTGGTAATTGGCTAATAGCAATAAAATAATTAGAATAAGCCAGTCATAGTGATAAATCTTTAAAATTCTAAACATTAGGTCAAGATTGGAACTGTAGAAGCTTATTAACTTACTGTCAAAATATGCATAGGAGTCTCAATGTTACAAAGATAAAATTTAGTCATTCCAATAAGGCTTCTTTTCTCTCAAAATTTGGCAACCGTCTATGGACATTGTTTTAAAAGGCTTAAGATAATCTGTTATTTCAATTACTTATTCTTATGAAATACAATATATTTCACAAATCAAATCTCTAAGCTGTTAACATTTTTCTCTAATAATGTTGAAAAAATTTAACTGAAGTGCTACAAGTTCATTATTTGTGTTATTTCTAAAAAATGCCACTAACTTAGTTATTGGTAGCATACACTTAACATAATTTTTAAATTTTTTGTAATGAAAAGTTTGAGCCCATAAATCTACACTTTTCCATGTTCAATCTTCTCCACGTTCTATTGCAGTTTAAATTATTTCACCTTCAATAACATCTGTAAAGAAGCATAATTTATTATTAAAAAACCTTATAATGATTTATAAATATATAGAAAAGTATTTGTGCATGACAGGTTATAACTTACACATACAATGGCATCGAATTAATTGATTACGAATCTTTAACAATGTGAAGTAGCATCTGACAAAATGTATAAACTGTACATGTAATTTACTCCTCTATGAAGAAAATTAAATATTTTAATTCAGAATGTGAATCATCCTTGTACGTAAAAGTAATACATGTATTTCAATGTATCCATCATATAACATATGTGATCCATCATGGGATTGTAGTGCTGAATAAGTACTCCCTAATTGTGATGCCACTGGTGTTACGTCATTGATAATTACCACATCACCAAAAGTCACCTACCATAGATTTCAATTAAATAAATTAAGCAACCAAAGTCTGAAAACTGATGTCTTCTGTTGCCCAATCAATATTGAGATACGATACATTTTTTCATATAATCTAAATTATTAATTTGTCATCGAATTGAATGTTTCATAAACTTTATAAAAGTCTCTTTATTACTCCAAATTTTCTTTATAACTAGATAGCAGGGATTTAAGTAATCGACATTTGTTGTGTCTAATTACATTTATGAGGCAAAATATTAATAGCAACCAAATATTACTTTTATGTAACAGATTGTAAATAGGTCGAATTACACCATTTCTTAAACTTTTCTCTAGTTCGCTAAAATATATGTGCAAATAAAGATACAAAATTATAATCACATGAAATATCTCTTGAAAAAAAATGACTTTTCATGATTCATCTCAACTGTAAAACATCACAGAAAAAATACAAGAGCTCCATTTGTTGTTGCTCCATTTTTCACATCCCATTATCTTGATACTAAATTGATTATAACAAGGTACTCGCAGTATATTCTAAATACACCTTTTATTTTCCAAGATACAACTTCTAAATTCCTAATGTTAAATGTCACTTCATAACCTCCAACTCAAAATTTTTTTCAAAAAATTGGTAATACCAGCTGTTCTTCTTTAAGTAACATTATTTCACTTCACACTCATGCAGGTCATAACTGCCTTACAATAATATTCAATACCTTTTTGTAACTATATTAATTATATGTTGTTCACATATTTTTCTCCTTGGACCTTGGGAGTACAAATTTCAAACTTTAAAAAGCTTCGTATAAAATTAATAAGATATCTATATTTTTATTATCGGAGCTGAGCAGACTATCTTTGATAAAGCATATTTTAGACATCAAGACTACTGCTGCTGGTGTTATTAGCGGGGGCGTCTTCTCCGTCGTCGCAGTTAATACCAATACAGAGTTCTCCGTCGTCCTCAAGGACATTGTTGTTCAGGCTGTGGCATTGCGTCAGGATGACTGCTCTATCAAAGTTCTTAAATTCAAGTGGCCCGGTGTACTCTTCACTCTTCACCTCCCCGTGTACGATCTCATTGTATATACGTCAGTGTTGTCATTGAAAGGATCACTCTTATTTCAGCAGACTTTGACATCGATGTAGTCAATTTTATTGTACTTACTTTTCATAAAAGATGTGCGCCACATCACCAATCATACGCTAATCGTCCTCGTCATTATCGACGAATGACAATTAATGGCTAAGTTTACAAATTGCTTGAGCCAGGTGAACAGGGGAAAGCACTGATGCTGTCGGCTACCACATTAATTTGTTCGCATAAGACGGTGACGCCGCCGACTGAGTTTTACCCACATCACTAACCGGGCGAGATTCCGAGACTCTTCAAATTATTATAAGTGCGGTTTATTTTTATATTTTTTCTTCTACTTGGCTACCGGCTCGCTATTACTATCAGCCGATGTTGATGCTGTTGTCGGTGCAGTGGAAACGAGTATCTTCTGCAAGGCATTTTCCTCATTTTTCTTCGAGCTACATGTATTAAATTAATATTTAAATTGTCCTACTAAAGACACAGGTTCCGGCCCAACGAGTTGCTATTTTTACTGAAGAATAAGCTCCATATACCGTCTTTATTTTTATATACACATACTTGTTGACGGAAAAATATAACCTCCAATATTGGAATGTCGCTTCGGCGCTTGCATGCATATGTACATATGTGTGCTCGCAACTATTCAGGCGTAAACTGTTTACTCGTACCTCAAACCTATCAACTCGATAAACTATTCTGATTATACTGTTGGCTTGAGAATAAACGGACTGGTACTGAACACGCGGCTTTGTAATTTTGGATGTTTGAGGCTCAGCCCGGCTTCTGACACCTGTCTGCTCTTCGCGCGACCAACGAATTGTATGCTGGTGGTGACTTGTTAAGAATGCTGAGAAGTATAGGTAAAGTGATGGGGTAGAAAATATATTAGGGATTTGGATTCGGACACACGACCTTACATGCTACGTCCGCAACAACCCGCGACTCCACGTCACTGAGACTATAGCATTGATCCCTCAGCCTCACCTTGCAGTGCTTCGCAGTGCTTGGCAACCTTGCCATATCTTTACTGGTGAGCCATTTCGGAACAGCCCCATTAGGCGTCCGAAGTATAAGCATAGATGTATATATACCTATGTGTAGTAACAGCGCTTGCAGACAACTTTTTAACGCCAGCTCTTTCATCATAGGTAGCAGTGTAGCACGTGCGTTGCAAAAAAAAAAAAAAAAAAAAAAATAGTGATGCGGGCTTCCCCTCCCACTGTGGCAGCCGGCTTTGCTTACTTTTTATTGCGCTCTGGGCGTGGGGTGGGAGGCCCGGCCCCTTATTTTTTTTTTTTTTTTTTTTTTTGCAACGCACGTGCTACACTGCTACCTATGATGAACTGACAAGCCAAAGAAGAGATATGCAGTATACTTGCGGTAGAAGTTGTAAGTCCCATCCCCTTTGTACCGTTTATCTGTCTCACCGCAGATTAACACACATGCACACCGATCTATACCTCATCGGTCCATAGATGCAAATCCCGAAAAAAATTCATATCATATTGTCCCTGTGCTTTTTCCTGTGATGATGCCTCTTTTATAAACTCGTCCCAACTTTACACTTGTATTACTTACTAGCATTGTCCATTGAATTATTGCCAATATCATTAGTATGTACATTTCGTAGCTGAACATGCTCGTATAGCATTTCTTTTGATATGCTAGCGCAAAAAAGGAAAGAGGATGCATAAGCGGTGTAATATCGCTTACGTTTGAAAATAAAAAATGACGATTTCGCCGGTGTTCTAGTTTAATTACACACAAATTAATTATATCGTAAGATTGTGGTACGGGTACGATACGACTTCGGCCGTAATATAGGTCTACATCTAGACGACTGACCAGCAAGTACCGTGAAAGTGTAAAAAGTCTCGCGTCGATATAATTAGCGTGAAAATATGTAGACTCTAAAAAAAAATTGTGGAACAATCGTTTAATATGCTTGTTCCAAAATATACTTTATTATACATATTTACTTCGAATTAATGGTAATGCGATAACAAAGGCATATAAAATAATTTTTTTATTGAAAGGCAGTTGTTAAAATCAAATTATATTTATTATTTAAATAGATACACTACTGTCCACGTATTTTTAAAAATAAATTAATAGAGAAAATTATTTCAATACAAATTTTGTACATATCTTACAAGTTATATAAATAATTTTTTGCAGTTATTTATTTCATTTTTATAAAATACATTCAATTGTATACAATTAGTAATACAAGTACACCAGTTGCATTATCTACTGCATATTTAAAAAAAAAACTGAAATACTGATAATCATCTGTAATTAAGGCCTTAATGAAATCTGAAAATAAAAATCTTTTATTTATAATTATTATTTATAGAAAAATATGTAATTAAAAAATGCTAAATTCAGTTTATCATTTATATTGTTCGTTGATGGTTTAATATTTCCTTGGTCACTGTAGACAAGACGAAGACTTCGCAGATGATAACGTGTAAGAGCGTAGCTGAAGATAAATAGGTGATCTTTGTTGATAAATGGATTTCTGTATAAGATTACTAACTTCAAAAGCAGACTTGTGACTCCGTATAAAATTCTTTGAAATTACAATATTTTTAAATGGATAATTATTGTAAAAAAATATGAATATGTACTGATACTCTTGCTATTGTCATTATCACATTATGAGAAATTGATTATATTTTGTATTTTTTAAAATAATTCAAAATATAAGGATTTACAATAAATTTAAAATAAATTTAAATAAATTTACAATATAATGATTTGCAATGAATTAAAAATAATAAAATTTTTTAATATTTTATACAGTTTAATGGAAATTGACTCCGCAAAAATTATACTATTTATTAATTTATTGTTTTCTTTACAACTACAAATAAATCAAATTTTGATGCATCATGTTCCACGATATTATCCAACAAGTTTTACAAATACGATATTAAACGGAATATATTTTTGTGATAAATATTATGGTCTCATATATCGTAATGCTCGATTGCATCGAGCAATTTGTATAAGCTGGATATTAAAAATAATCCTACAGCATAAGAAACATGAGACATGTTTATCCTCGATATGTTTATATTTTGATTGTCTATGATTGACCACGTTACTTCATTTCAGCTGATTACATGGTTTGTATATCATGAATAGAATATGATTTAAAAAATAAAATTTAGAAAGATTGTTGAAAAGAATCAAAATCTGTACTGTTGACGAATAAAATTTTGAATTAACTATATTATATTGAGTTTCGTTTAAAAAATTACTAAATTAAAAATAGCAATGTAACTTGTACAGACATCAGCTATAGTAAACAGCGTAAAGCGCGCTTATAAATGACTAGTATATAAATACTGTAATAAAACATTATTTATACATCTGTAGTTACTGTATCACACAGTTTGATACATTTTATTGCCTTATTGTATGTGGAAAATTGTATGAACTGATTTTATATCTTATACTTTCATACATTAAATTGCATGATTGTATGAAACAAATTGTACAAATTGAATTTTCAACCAAATTTATAAAAAGAATAATGAAACTTAAGATGAAATAAATTTTTTAATATCTTGTAGTTTCATATATTATATTGCATGATTTTATCAAGCAAATTATATGAACTAGATTTTAAACTCAATGTATTTCAAGTTATAAAATAGAAGATATAATAAATATTTTTTTAATATCTTGTAGTTTCATACATTATATTGCAT
The DNA here is from genome assembly GCA_030522805.1 of Leptomastidea abnormis. Taxonomy (NCBI): domain Eukaryota; kingdom Metazoa; phylum Arthropoda; class Insecta; order Hymenoptera; family Encyrtidae; genus Leptomastidea; species Leptomastidea abnormis. Next base: position 964 of record JAPYZE010005379.1, on the reverse strand, counting down.
AATTGTATCAAGCAAATTGTATGAACCGGAACATTTAATAAAATATATTTAAACTTTAATAAAACAGAACAATTAAAAATTTTTGGTATTGTAATTAAATACATGTAATAGTTTCATACATTGTAGTGTATGATTGTATCAAGCACATCTTATGAGCTTTTAAGATGAATGAAAATTCAGTAAATTTTTTGTTTATGAATGAATGTTATGATTTTCATATTTTAGAACCGCTAATATCTGATATACTGCGCAATTTGATAAAATGTTACTATAAATTTAAATGAACAACTACTTTTATCATAGACTAGTTAAAAATTTTCGAAAGCTTAAAATGCATTCGTTCTATAAATATATACTCTGCTCTATATACCTAAACATTTTGAATAACGATGAACATCTTTTTAAAAATAATACAATTCAAAAAATTTCTACGTAATTAAGCGAGTTTTAAAGAATTTTTATAAAAAAGTAATACTATTTTTTTCGGATACGACAAATTGAATCACGTTGATGATTTAAACAGTACCATTTTTAAATCGTATAACAATTTTTAATCTCCGTAATACAATATGTAGCCCAAAAGCGATGTTTATGCGGTTAATGTAACATTTTTTTATTTTAATTGTGGTAGTAAGGAAAATTCATCAACAATCTATGTTTAACAATATTTACTGCATGGTTTCTCATAACTTTGCTGTTCGTTGAATATTTGATAGTCGTAGGGTCCTTGTTTAAAATTATATCAGTCATGAACGCTATTGCATAAATTCCACAAATTGTTAAATCTGGTTGTCTCGTTACAGTTTGAAAATAAACCTTACTCCAATTTAAATTTGGGTATCGATGTTTAAGATAAGCAATTTCAACACTATGCAAATCTGTAACTCGTTTTCTATTGAGACTGTCAAATATTTGCAAATGAACGTTATCATACTTTATAAGAATCCAATGCTCATTTTTTTCA
>JAPYZE010005378.1:0-11315 GCA_030522805.1 Leptomastidea abnormis | reverse complement strand
AAAAACGCAAAAATGCAACTCTTTGAAAAACGCTCATAAAAAATTTTCTTACGCAGATAAAATCACGAAACTTTTTGGACTTGTAGAAGAGTGTTTAACGCACAAAATATTTTTTTGAAATTAAAAATCGGTCCACCCCGTCAAAAGTTACAGACAAAATGGTTATGGGGACCCATACTAGGAGACTCTCCCCTATATTACTCATGAAATATATATTATATGCATATTTTTCAAAGTTACACCGATACATACATACATGGAATTGGTCAATTCAAATCGTGTAAACATTTAAAAAAAAAAAAAAGCTAAACATAATCATTGATGTCATTGTAAAATTCTTTGAAAAAAAAAGAAGAAATTGTAAAATTGTAAAATTATTTAAAGCTTTTCTAGGCGAGCGTAATTATAACGATTACACGTCGAGAAAATGAAAGGGAAAAAAAGAATAATCCTCATTATTTTTTAACAACGCAAACGTCGAGCATGTCTTTGTTTGTTTAACGTACGTAGATAAGCGTACATCGTTATGAATTCGTCGTATATGTAGTTGGCACATTTCACAATGGACGAAAAAAAGATTGTAGTTTTAAAATATAATAATAAAAATAAATATAAAAAAAAGGCGATTAAAACATCGGAGCTGTTAAAATTTCAAGTTAAGCCGCTGCTGTGCTACTACGCAAATGCAAAAATGTAGATGGGTTCTATGATATAAAAGCATTAAATTATTCATAAAGCAAAAGAGCTTTCCGTTTCCAATAAAAATATTTTTTTCTTTTTTACATTAATTACTTATGTTGGCAAGGAAAAGCCATTCGAATACATAAATCCAACTTTTCACCTTTGACATTAAATTAAAAGCATTCGACTTTTTATACACAATACCAAACGTAATTTGACAGGGTGAGGGAAGAGGGGGGAAGGGGGGGGGGAGAGAAAAAGACAGAAAGAGAGCAGGGTCTCAGATGCAGATTTGGAGCGAGTATTACAAAATACAGTGGAAGAAAAGCTAAAAGGGGATGAAGGAAGGCGAAAAAAGCCACTTTTCGCTACCAAATCTAAGTAAGTCGTTGCCCGTGGGGGTATAATAATGAGAGAGGTAGACTGGAGATATCAAGGCGCACAGTAGATGTGTCACATAACCCAAAGGCACGCAAATCCAGCAGGTACACACTTACACACACACACACACACACACACACACACACACACACACACACACACACACACACACACACACACACACAAACACACACACAAACACACACACACAGAAGGAAAGACTCATAGATAAAGTTTTATTATATAGACTTGCTTCTCTCGAGCGTGTATATACAAATATACACACAATGTAGCAGCCGCGTAATGGGCAGCCATTTAAATTTTAAATGGTTGCCGGTGGTAGAGCAGTAGGTATATAACACACACACACACACACAACACAGCAGCAGCAGCCGTGGACACAGGCTTTAAAGAAGCAAGAGAGAAAAATATATACAACTATACATATAAGTATACTCTCTCGACATCATAGCAGCGCAACGCGAGCACTCGCGCCATTTCTCCTTCTCCTCCCTCTCTATGGTGCATATCGGGTCAGATAGCTGTAATTCGTCGCTTCCTCCTCCTCCTCCTCCTCGTTGACTCATACAGCTCCCTCTCATTCCCTCCGCATACGTATACTCATCATCGCTAGCACATTCATACAACTACGCGTACGCATAATACGCATACATACATATACAGCCTTTCGTTCCTTCTCGTTTTCGCCGAAATTTTTTGACACCCCTCCACCTGCATATTAAAATTCTCCTCCTCCTCCTCCTCCTCCTCCTCCACTTCCTCCTCCTTCTCCTCGCCTTACTTCAACTCCTTTTCGCACGTTGTGATTGCAATGTACCTATATAGGAAAACGACGATAGAAATACATACACGTAGCCCTGCAGCAGACGTGGATATATTGCTATTGATTCGCGTCAACTCTTTACATTGGGAACCTGGTTTCAAATAAAATATACATACATATATATATATATATATATATACATATGTGTTTACCTATATAGATATACTGTCACTGTCCAGGAGGATTTGAGTGTATGTGCACCGAGAGAGTATATTTGAAGCTGTTGCTGCTGCAGAGAGAGAGCTACATAATTGCTTTCCAGAACTTTGATCGGTGTGTGCATGTTGAGAGGGAGAGAGAGGGGAGGGGGGGGGGGTAAGAAGAGAGCGAGGAGGAGGGGTGCTTGAGGATCTTCTGACGCAGTCATTAAAGGGCCATATGGTTGTCGCGTTCATCCCCCTTCCGCTTCTAAGCCAAATTGCTCAATCATATACGACCTGGGCCAGCGCAGCTCGTTAAAAGCAAAAGCTTACAACCCAAGCTCTCTCCTCGAGTACTTACAGGACGAAACTGTATATAGCTATATCTGAATTTCCTGCTCACCTGTGCTCTCGCCATACTATATACTTATATAGGTGTATTTTTACTATATATGTATATATATATATATATATATATATATAGGTGCACTAGGATATAATATCATGAAAGAATCGTTGAAAAATCGTTTTAGCAGCTTGGACACTTAACTCTTTTACGTAGCTGAGCGAATGACATATACATACTATAGGTATATGCTGTAGGGTACACTGCAAAGATTATTCAAAGGATCACTGCGTGGATTCGAGCTATCGTTGAATTTCCTATTGGCGTATACATAATTATATGCTTACTGACAGACACACAGTAGGGAAAACGTCAAATGTCGAAGTTGAAACAGATAGGAGAGATCAGTTTGAACGAAGTAGTAGACTAGTTGTAGTAGTATAGGCAAGGCATCAGGAACTGTCGTCGAGCATAAGTGATATCTAGCAGGTAATATAAATATACCGATATTTATAAATATTCCGGCCAGCTCTTTCTATCGCTTATATTTATTTTCCAAATGGAAAGGACGTGTAGTTGTATACGTGTATCCGACGTCTCAATAATATATAAAATTATATACATGGCAGATATTGCTAGATGTGTCTCTCTAGATGAGCTGCTGCTGCTGCTGCTGCTATACAGGGATCCGATGATCATCATAAGCACGATAATATCTTGATTAAGCCTGATGGTGTGAACGTGGCCTAACGGGCCCTCTGTACCTCTTCAATGAATATATATATATATATATATATATATATATATATATATATGCACACGTATACTAGCCAACTCGCTATACCTTGCCTGCTTACGGTTCTATATATGTAGACTATGGGCGCAGACAAAGAAGCAGAAGCAGCAGCAGAAGAAGAGGAAGAAAAAGAAGAAGAAGAAGAAGAAGAAGAAGAAGGCCCATCCGGTTGCTTATACATATATATATACATATATATTGTACAGCGAGCGAGTGGAGGCCGGTCAGCAAACATGTGGTTAGACCGGTCCCTCTTTACCTCTCTCCCTCTCTCTCTCTCTCTCTTTCTTCGTTCTTCATTTTCTTGCTCCCATATAATGGTGCCTTCACCTTTCACAAGGTCTGACAAGTCTCTTTCTCTCTCTTCTCTCGCTTTCTTTCTCTTCTCTCTCGAACTATCTTGCATTTAAATGTGAAAAACATGAAGTCAACATCTTTAAAAAACCTCTCTACTGCATCACAGGCTTGCTGTTAATTTCTTTCAACTTTTTTAGTTAATTTCCTGAACTGCATTTATGAGTTTAAATAATATTTGTCGCGAATTTTTGAGTGAAAAAATCTTACAGTGAAGAAATACAAAGCGACATATAAAGCTTTGATATAGTTGCGAGGCGTATAAGAGAAAGGCCCGCAGAGTCATTGTTGGCCCAAACATTCCAATAATTTGAGTCAAGGCGGATGCCTCCTGCTATTTTCGATTTTTATGAAGATTTTTTAATCCTTTTTTCTGGAAGAAAAATTATTCATCTTTTGGTGTACTGCTCGATAGAAATATATGTGTTTTTTTTTTTTTTTTTAGAAGAAGAATACGATAAACGTTGTATTAACGCTGAACTAAATTTAGTGGAATCAACGTGGATTAATTAAATTTTAATTTATTTGCTAGAAATTTGGATAGTCTATGTAAACCATGCTAACTTTGCAATGTTAGTAATTTATTTATTTTCTTGGTCACTTGAAATAAACATTTATATTTGGCGATTCCAATATTGTTAGTCAAGTCTTTGCGATTAATTTATAAAAATCGAGGCAAATGCGGATGATAACTTGTTTTGAAATACCTTTTAATTGTCTTCTCAATAAATATCTATATTTAAAAATGTATATTCTCTTCGGGAAATCCTTTTTCATAACTTTATTAATCATTGATATGATAAATTAATTTGAAGAGTAATAAGATTTGTGTTTCCTGTAGAAAATATCGTTCAATACTTAATATTTTTAGCAATACGGATATATTTTAAGCAAAAAAAAAAAAAATCTTAGCCATCCATGTCAGATGTAGGTATGAATACTTAAAACGTTATCTTTTTCGAGAGAACCGCTAAGTCATTCGAAGAGTAGATTTTCGCATTTCAACAATGATGAGCATATACATATACCTATATGAGCGGCATGTCCTTAGCTTTTTGACTGCTACATACGAAATAAGAGAGAGAGAGAGAAAGAGAGAGAGAGAGAGAGAGCTAGATGCTTGACGTTAATTGCTTTTAGCTCAGTCTTTCAATAACACTTGAGTCCATTAGTATCACACAAAGTTCTCATGCAGATTCTCATAGTTGTATCAGAACTCGTGATTATAAGGGAAAGAAACAAATACATGTTTGACTTGATTTGACAAAAAAAAAAAGTAAAAAAAAATAAAAAAAGTGTCCAAAAAGTAACTGGAAAGGTCAAAACCAGGTCACAATATCAAACGCGAGTATTTACAGGTATATAATGTATCGCGATCTCGATATATATATATATATATATATATATATATATATGCATCTTTCTATGAAGTGTTTCGCAAGAGCGCAACCGTGTGTGCGTATAGTAGTGTATGAAAGGCCATAGTAGCAACAGCAGCAACGGCGACGGCTCGGTCTAATTCAGGATTCTGGTTCGAGGCGAACAACCGCTAGAAATCCAGCCTCGACTTGGCGAAAAGCAATTGAGGCTTCGAGCGTCCAAGAATACGGAGGATAATGATGATGGTGGTGATGGTGAGAAGTAAGAAGGGAGTAGTGGGTCTGCAGGTGAGCCGCAACGAGTAGTCAATACTAGCGAGCCATCCTTGCACTACATTCGTCCCCGCTGAGAACGACCCACACGCGAGGGGGAAACTCATCGCCACACTCTGCCATCAGCGCGAAATGTCGTGATATATATATATATATATATATATATATATATATATATATCCCATCAGCAGTAGTATCGGCAGCAGCAGCAGCAGCAGCAGCTCAGATCACGGGGAATTCAGGTGGAATTCAAGATTGTCTATATATACCGTACCAACATTAACACAGCCTCGCTTTTTTCTTCTTCTTCTCCTTCTCCTCCAGCAGCGTGTCTCACTTTTACGAGGTCATTCCTGCTTAAGAGCATCTCGCCATCAGCAGTGGCATCAGTAGTAGCAGCAGAACTAGCTACAATAGCTACCCGTGGATGGCTTGCGGAGAAGCTCAACAAGCCTGCTTATCGCCTCCTGCCTTGCCAAGCTGCTCGATTTATTTGTTCAAGAGAATGGGCCACACGTAAACCTTCCCTTTCACCCCCCTCTCACTCAACCTCTCTCTCTCTCTCTCTCTATCTCTCTCTCTCTCTCTCTCTCTCTCTTACCCGGTGCGGCAATTAATGATACTGTTATACTACTATCCGCCACTATATACCTTATAAGCAAGAAGCCGCTGTTTCTCTCCAAATTTTATGTCTCTTCTGCTCCGTTCCCTCTCTCCCCCCCCCCTCTCTCTCTCTCTCTCTCTCTCTCTCTCTCTCTCTCTCTCTCTCTCTCTCTCGAATTAAAGTACGTGTGTTCGTTATCTTTAAGCTTTAGACCTGTTTGAAGGCCAGATTTTATGTGCGCCAGGAACGCTATTATATGAGAAACATTTTGAATATAATAGCGACCGCCGCCGTGTTTCTATTCAAAATTTTAAAATGTCGTCGTATAGTTTTTAAATATCAATTTTTCTTCCTATTTGAAAAAGCTTAAATTCATTTTCCAAAGTGTATAAATTATCACGAATAACAAGCGACATTATTATTTGCGTTTCTTTTATTTTAGAAAAAATAACTTTTTGGCATTCCAAAAGCGATGGCCTCAATTAAACAACTCTGGCTTTATCTTTTTAGTCAACTTTGGAGATACAGACAATCTTTGTCGTGCTATTAAAAAGAAAAAAAAGCACTTGCAATTAAGTTTATAATAATTTCTCCACTGTCCCAATGCAGTCTCTTTTTCGCTATCTTGGGGCGGACAATGTTCTCCATCAATCTTGCCAAAAGATCTAGATAGATAGAGGAGAGATAGATAGAGAAGAGATAAAGAGAGAGAGAGAGAGAGAGTCCAAAAGTTATTATATCCCAGCTTTGATTTTTTTCTTTTCAATTAAGGGTAAACGCTGCTGTGTAAGCACTAGGTCTTTTAAATTCTCACAACAAACTTGATTTTAGCTAATTCCCAATTGCAAGTACATAATATACAGACATAGAGCAAACGGTAATCAGGATTTGCGCAGCTACTCTCTCACTCAGTCTCTGACTAGCTTAGAACTATCTATCCAGGCCCTCTATCCTATAGACGAGGGTCTAATGCGATTAGCTTATAAATGTGTGTGTGTATATATATATAGAGTCCCATGACTATTTGCTCTCGAGAGCAACGCGTCGTGTCACTGCTGCGCCAATGAGTATGGCTACTCAAAGGCCCATCACAACAAAAGGAAATAATGCTTTACGTGCAGTACCTATACAGCTAAACATATATATATATATATATATATATATATATACAGCTACTTATACCTGCTAACAAGGAAGAAAGGAAGGACTCGGTGTACAACACCAATGCGATGCTATTAATGCTCTTTTCGGATAATTCAGCTATTATTCTCTCTGCTCTTGCCCCCCCCTCTCTCTCTCTCTCTCTCTTCTCTCTCTCTACCTCTACCTCTCCACTATGCAACACTCATGCATGTGGGATATTATTTAGCACTTTAAACCATTAACTGGTCCAATAAACTCTTTCACAGACACTTTATCTACCCACTTTAATATACATATATTGCTTTATATTAATTTTATTTTATCATATATTTTAAGAACAACGTTAATGTCAAATGTATACAAGATCGCGTTTGTAATTTGGAGATACTGTTGAATCTAACTCCAAAGAACTACACTACACTATATTATATATAGGAAGATCCTACAGGTCTATGTGTCTTCTAAGTTCATCTAGTATCTTGTGAGCAGCACAGGATAAGCAGGTCATTACAGCCAAGCAACGTACACCACACAGCATCAATTCTCACTACACACAAAACAATTACAGACTGCTGCTGCTGCTGCAGCATGTTATTTATATGCACGTGTTCGTGTGTGTGTGTGTGTGTGCGTGCGTATGGAGAATCGCTGCAATAATTACGAGCGATGCCTGCATATAAGCTCGATATTCTTGCATTGTCTGCAGTCTCTATATGTATGCGTCGTTGGCGCGTCGTCGTTCATATGATATATATTCATATTATGGCTAATTAGAATAATGTTGTCGTTTCCCACACAGCTACGTTTTTTCTTTTCTTATTCTGCCTGATGCAGTCGTAATTAACTTATCAAACGGTCGTTCGCACCGCGCATGATTATTCATCATTATATTACAACTTTATTATCCGTTGAACATTTAATTACAATTTTTTTATATATATATATATATATAAACTTTGAATCATTCATGAGCTTTGAGCATCAGATCCTACTATTATTATACGGATGTGTGTAATTGAAATAAAAAAAGCGACATTTATATTGTCGGTACATAATTCCATACAACTTTTTTCATTTTTATTTTATGACAGGACAAATAAAAGTATTTATTTCGCATTCCATGCGTCTACTTTTATAATTCTTAAAAATCAAGTTGGGATATACTTTTATCAGGGACAGATAATATAATATGGAGATAGTCTAACAGTATAGGTTAGTAGATCGAATAATAGAATTATTCGAAAAATGCCGTGTAAAATTGCAAGTTGGCAACTTTGGGCGATGATGGGCAAGTACGATAGTATAAGGATATTCCAAGGGAATTGGTGAAATCGGCTTGATAAGTCCGCGATATCTCTCAGATACAGCTTAGCCGTGAACGGCTTTTGCATAAGTCGCTGCTCAAGACAATGGCACAGTGCGCGCCACTTTCTCCGGCAGACGCGCGCGCGTATGCGGCTAAAGTCCCTGCAGCGGTGTTTATAAGAAGCCTTGCTTGTCGGGGAGGTGCATGGAAGAGGGGGGAGGAGGAGGAGGAGGAGGAGGAGGGGGACTTTTATTATAAAAGGAGAAAGAAAGAAAAGGCAAAGAGAGAGAGAGAGAGAGAGAGAGAGAGAATAAAAGTCGAGACGGCGTCGTTTGATCGATGAAAATCGCCATCAGCAACGCCGTTGACGCCATGAAGAGCAATCAGCTCTATGTGTACCTATATATGTATATGTATACATAGCCATGGCTAGAGTGTATATAAAAAGGTGCCGATCGTATCAAGGATCGTTGTGCGCTCAGAGCGACGTTGAGCACGGCATTGAGACATTTTTCAAAAGCCTGATTTACCGACGGCTCCGCCCGCTTGTCCAATCGAGCGAGCTCGTGTGCTGTAGTTGTATAGTATCCAGTAATAATATATAGCTGTAGCATATAAGTGATACGTATACATATATACGACACCTACGTGTATACGAATCGCTTGTATATACGACTACTGTATATTTTAATTTCACAATCCCCATTGCCACTTTTCCTCGTTTAGTTTGGATCAATTTAACAAAATCATACTCGTGGTCTAGACAAATAGGCTATATAATATACGCACACTTGCATCATATTATTATTTCTAATGCTTATATCTTGCTCAAAATATTAATAGGTCTGTCAAAAAAAAAAAAAAAAAAAAAAAAAAAAAAAAAAAAAAAAATTATTATTATCAATTGTTGTTAGATCGATATGTAACATTTCGCTTATTATATAATTATGCACTTAAAAAAAAACAATCGCTTTCAATTAAAACTGTGTCGTATGATGCAAAAATATTTTAATCTTAAAATTATCCAGATGTAGTTGACCGACAAAAAACTTGGTGTGACACGCGACGTAGGAGTATAGTTTTCCCGAGCTAGAGAAAAGCGGAGAGAAAAAGAGTATAAGAGGGAGGGAGGGAGGGAGGGAGAAATGACAAAGAGAAAGGAAAAGGACAAGGGTTCCGGCCACTTGATGTGCGACTGCGCGGAAGCCATTAAACGCCAAGTCCAAGATAGTATATATAGAGGCAAAGAATGGAAAGATCAACGCGCTGGAGTAGAGGAGAAGGGGGATGCTGGGCGAGTATAAGAAAGTGGTATCAGGACCGGCAAATCCTGCGACACTCATCACCACCCTTGCTTTCGCTCTCCCCCCTCCCCCCCCCCTCTCTCTCTCTCTCTCTCTTTCTTGCGTCGTTTTCGCTTTCAAGGATTACGACCAGTTCCTGACTTTTGGGGGTAGGAGGTGACACTTAGCTGCATTGTCGCGTAAAAAACCGCGTTGCTCGAAAGTCGTTCTCGAGCAAAGCGTTTCCTTAGGTCTTAAGTGAAAAAAGAAGAAAAGAAAGAAAGAAAAATATCAAGAGAGGCGCGCGCACCCACGTACATACACACACACACACACACACACACACATATTTCTCTCTCTCTCTCTCTCTCTCTCTCTCTCTCTCTCTCTCTCTCTCTCTCTCTCTCTCTCTCTCTCTCTCTCTCTCTCTCAGAGGTATACATATACGTATATGTATACACATATCTATCTGTACAACAAAAAGTGCTTTACATCGACAGCTCGTTCAACATATATAGGTACTAGTTGACTTTGATCCTCGGCAGCTTTTTGCAATCCAAGTAATCCATCATTGCGCAAAAGGTAAATCGTCGACAGAATCGGCGCACTTGAATCTTTAATTCGGTCCTCGAGCTGCACACGTGGGGTGAAAGGGAGAGGGGGGAGGGGCTCTACATCACCGACAGCTATATTTCCTCTTTGGGGAGAAGGGAAGCGAAGTGGGAAGGAGGCAGATTAAAAAACGGCCAAGGCAAAAGAGCGAGAGAGCTTTTCGCGCGCTCTCCTCTCTTATAATACATATATATATATATATAGCTCCATCCGGGGCCTGCAATTTATGGACACTATACGTCGCCGGAAAGGTACAAAGAGATGAAGCTGAGGGGTTAGAGGTCGGAAAGACGCGCAGATCTTTCTCACTCCTTCTTCCCTCCCCTCCCCTTCTCTTTCTCGAGTGCGCAAGCCGATAAATCGCCGCTCGTAAAACGTCGTCGTCTAGTAAGAAGAGGAAGAGGTGGAAGGCTTAAGGAGACTGCGGGAAGAGGCTATATATAAGCGAAGAGGGAACAAGCAAATTTTTTCGTGGCATCAAGAGAGGCGATATTGAGCGTGAACCTATTCGAAACTTAATTTTTCTTTTTCAACAACAACAACAACAACAACAACAATAACACAGTGCGGACTGCTCATCTCTGCATGTAAATATTTGAACATACAAATTACACGTTTAACAATGCGTTTTACGTATCTCCATGCAACTTCGTTAAAATTAATCGAGCTTTCTCTTTCTCTCTCTCTCTCTCTCTCTCTCTTTTTTGCTCTCTCGTGTATATATGCATATGCAAATGACGACTTTGATTTTCGTAGTCCAGCGATTCGGCCAGTAGCACTTGTTGTAGCAGTATAAGTAGCACTAATAGTCGTGTCCCCATAGCACTCCTTTTCTTCTTCTTCTTCTTCTTCTTCTTCTTCTTCTTCTTCTTCCTCTTTTCTTCTTCTTCTTCTCGAATATAGGTATATAATTATGTTACGTACTGAATTCGTGCGAGTCTTGCAGTAGGCGAAGCTTTCGCTAAGTCGCGAATATGCGGGAGGAGGAGGCAAGGGAAGGTTTGGAAGGACCGAGGGTGGAGGATGGATTGGAAGTTCGGAATAGGAGCCGCACAGCAATAGAGTATAGGCCGCAGCTCAAGCAAGCCGCGCGTGGCGTCGAGTTTAATTTGATCCGGCCGGAAAATTTATGAGGCTGGGGTGTGAGCCGCGCGGCTGCAGTATATATGTATA
>JAPYZE010005374.1:0-12502 GCA_030522805.1 Leptomastidea abnormis | reverse complement strand
TTTTCTGACTTCTTACATCATAAAAAACATTTTTAACACAATTTATAAAAAAATTTTTTTGTCCTGATTACATAGCTTCCTCTTCGAGGAAGCAATATATCCTCTTCATCTTTTTTTTTGCAAGTTAGATATAATACTTACATACGAGATAAAAATTTAATTTGATGAATATCGAATAAAGAAAAGAAAAAAAAAAAATTAAATAATTCGATCAATTCTCAAAACTGTATAAAATTTAGCATATTTTTCAATAAAAATAAATAAAATAAAAAAAGAAAAGTTTCAAAATCACTTGACTTCTAAGAAGAAAAAAAAGTAAAAAACGTATATAGTTCACATAACATATACATCTAGAGCTATAGGTAACGATATAAGTGAGGCAAGAGTATATAAAATATAGATCACGGGCGATTCATCGCAAATTTTGCGGAACGAAGTGTAGGAGAAAAAGAAGAAGAAGAAGAAAGAAAGAAAGAGGGTAGGGGGATGTATAGAAAACGACCGCTGTGTACTGGCACACAATAAGTCGCTCAGCCTCAATGCCTATCCACCCCTACTATATACCTCTCCTACTCTTTCCTTTTCTCAAGTAGAGAAAAGAAAGTTTGGTGATAGGTCAGAAGGAAAGAATAGATAATAGGGCTAAGGGGGTTGTATGAAAAAGAAGAAGAAAAAAAAAAAAGATAGATAGATACGGTAAAGAAAAAAAAATAAGTAGAATAAAAAATAAAAAGACAAAGTAACAATTTTTCATATTTTCATTTTTCTTTTTTTTATTGTTGTTGTTATATATATTCTACAACCATCACCATCACTACCATCATCATAACCGAGAAAAGACGGTTACACAGTACTTGACGTAGTGATGTCATGGAAGGAAACACCAGTAAGGGGTGTAGACGAAGCTGAATTGCCACAGTTTACAATAATCGGTTACGAGACGAACGATCGTAAGGAACGTCTGGCGACTGGCATTTATCAGCGTCTATCATTGAGTTTCAAGCTACAACGTAACATTGGCTACTTCGTCTTCCAAACCTATCTACCGAGTATTCTCATAGTCATGCTTAGCTGGGTCAGCTTTTGGATCAATCACGAGGCAACCAGTGCTCGTGTCGCTCTTGGTATGTATCTATATGTATTATGTATAGATTTTTTTTTCTCTCTTTTTTTTCTTGTATATTATAGGTGATGTGGAAAGTAAGAGAGGCTCTTTTCCTTCGTTTTTTTTCTTTTTTTTTTCTTTTTAGAACGACGACATGTCTTGCACGGATGTGACGAACCGCCTTCCTTCTCCTCCTATACGTGATACTCCTACCTCCCTTTTAAAAGCCCGACACCTTTTTTCATCCGACAAGACGATTTTTTTTTTTCACACACTACTTTGCTACTTTTCATTACACCTGAAATTGCTTCGTGAGAATATTTTGAAATTTTACACTTTTGAGAGAGCTTTATAAAAATTTTTTAAATTATTATTATTACTATTCTCATTTTTGTAAAAAATTAAAAATAATTTTCTTGTCAAAATTACGGATGTAATTCGTGTATTTCATATATCGTAAAATACGTAATTAATTAACGCCTATATATTTGAATGTTATAGCTTGGAAATAGGTAATATTAAATTTATCCCAAGCCCTAGAGAGAAAAGCCTTCCTGGTAATTAAGTCCCACTTCGTCAGAGAGTTTAAATTAAACTTATTTATGACATATACATAAATACATTACATACAAAATAAAATAGGGTCATCGAATCAACGTTTATTTTCCAATGTTATTTTGCGAGAGAGAGAAAAAGAGGGAGAGAAAGAGGAAAATGACAATTTTAACAACGAATGTTTTCCTAATTATGATGAGACAATTGGCTTCCTTATTAAATTTATGTTTATGAAAGCTACTATTAAACTTATTTACGTCGGTTTGGTATATAACACGAGAGAGAAAGTAAGATAATTAAGTGATGCTTTTGTTGAAACTTTTGGAGCTTATAAAATTGTATATATACGTGTCTTAAAAAATATTCTAATGTATATATATATATATATATATATATATATATATATATATATATATATATATGTGTATGAGAAAACAAGTTGTTAACTTTGACTTAAAAACTTGATCTAACGCGATTACAATGTTTTTATTGGTTTTTTTAGAGAATAACAGTTACTTGTTTACAAGCTATATGAAAAAGTAAAAAAATAAATAAAAATCAAGTATAGCAAATATGTTGTTATTATTGATAAATATTTATCTTCAGAGTGTTAAAAAAATTGAATGCTGTTAGAAATAAATAAATAAATAAATAACGGAAAAAAACTCGAACAATTAAAAGTTCGATAGGATATTCTTTCATTTGAATTGGAGATGCTATTGAAATCAGTTTATCCTCATTTTTCTTTTTTTTCTCTTTTTTTTTATCAACGACAATTTTTATCATTCAATGGTAATTGTCAAACCTCTTTTCATCCATTCACAAATCCAAAATAGAACGTGGTATTCATTTATCATTAGAATATCTCGTTATAAATTCAGGTTAAACTATAAAAATTTTATGAAAATCTCTATGCAAAAATTTAACCAATTTACTGATAAAGCCTATCAAAACTATCATAATTATTTTTAAAAAATACATCCAATAAACTCAATAAATTAAAAGAAAAAAAATTTTTGCAGGCATAACGACCGTACTAACGATGACAACGATATCAACTGGTGTAAGAAGTTCATTACCACGTATAAGCTACGTTAAAGCCATCGACATATATCTGGTGATGTGTTTCGTATTTGTATTTGCTGCTCTACTCGAGTACGCGGCCGTTAATTACACGTACTGGGGTGCGAGAGCGAAAAAGAAGAGCAAGCAAAAGAGCTCGGAGGAAAAGAGAACTATCTGTTCTTCAAAGTCTGGTTAGTATGTGGTATTTAAGTGTGATGGGATTGTATGTAAGAGGGGTATTAAGGATGAAGATAAAGGAGGTGGAGTAGTTGGTTAATTACGTGATTGTTTAACTATTGTTGAGATTTCTTGGACTGATAAAGATTTTTAAACCTTTTTTTGGAATTTTTTTTTTTTATCATTTTTTGGTGAAATAACTTTTACTTAATAGTATAAATTAATAGTTTTTTTATTCGTGAAAAAATTGCATAAATTTTTATTTTTTTTTGTTACAAAATTTTCATTTATACACATTTGAATTCAAATTCGAAAAAAAATAATCATTTTTAAAATTTTACTTGAAACTGCCAGTCCTACAATATAACCAACTTTGAAAACTCACATTCAAGCACAACACACATGTCTTGGGGCAAAAACTATTGTACAAAAAAAAAAAAAAAAAAAAAAAAAAAAAAAAAAAAAAAAAAAAAAAAAAAAAAAAAAAAAAAAAAAAAACCACAAAAAAAAAAAAAAAAAAAAAAAAAAAAAAAAAAAAAAAAAAAAAAAAAAAAAAAAAAAAAAAAAAAAAAAAAAAAAAAAAAAAAAAATCTGTTTGATCGACAGGAAGCAAAGCGAGTTCTCCATTTCCGGGCTCGACCGATGCGGATATAATCGAGCTTCAGGATCTCCGTCTCTCACCCCTACCCAGTATCCGTAATCGATCGGGTCTGAGTAGTTTGGCAGGCACACCAGGTGGACCAGCGTCTCGAGATCCACTGCTACAACATCAGCAATCACAATCAACTCATCATCATCATCACCACCATCATCATCACGATCCAGCGAAATTTCCACCAAGCTTTCGGATCGCGAGAGTACCTGGTTACAGTCCAAATGTAAGAAGTCCGGGTCTTAGATATCGAGGTGCTCGACAACCTAAACCTAAGGTTCGTATTATTATTTTTATAGATTTTTCTTTCTTCTTTAGTTTTATCTGAGAGGGGTTTGGTCAAGTGTGCTACTATTTTTTTTTTTATTTAAATTTAATTACGTGTTTACAATTGGGTAATCGGTAGCTGAGTTTCTTAAAGATATTGATAAATTATATTATTATATTATTATATCAAAAATTTCGATAAGGTCAGAAACTTATAAGTCCAAGTTTAAAATCTACTACGGTCTAGAAAGTTCTGATAAAGTTACCCAACAAATAAGATAAAAGAGAAAATCCTAAAAAAACATTATTAAATCTATCTATATTTCTAAACGATTTGTTGACCTGTTATAGTGACTTACGACATCAAAAGTAATACAATTATATCTTTGCTGTTTCTCTTTTAATTTCTTTATAAAGACCAAGATAGATATAATAATCGAATTTTTTTTAACACTCGTTAATTTCATTGATACGTATCGATATTGATTTTAAAAGCATATACCTATACACACAAACACATTATCTTTCGTCTATAGTTCGACAATCATTTCCTTATTAAAAAAAAAGAAATCAACTGACCGATAGCCCACCCAGATTCTCTATATTATATCCGATAACAAAATCAATCTATACATATATAAACATTTAAACAAAAAAAAAATAAAATTAATTTAATTATTTTTAGATGCTGCACGCAATAAAACGAGGTGCTTCGGTACTAAAAGCCTCAATGCCAAAAATCAAGGACGTTAATTTAATCGACAAGTATTCGAGAATTATATTTCCCGTGAGTTTTACATTATTCAACGCAGTATACTGGATCTTCTATGTGATTTGAGGATCATCGCATCGTTTAATGGACTCTAATAGAGCAATATTGATGCGTAATACGTATATATTATACACTTGGATGAATTCAAATTTGTTTTTCACTGTCCGAGTGTGTTTTTTGTGAAAAAAAAAAATAAATGCCATAAACGAGGTGAAATATAGTAATTGAGGAGGGGCCAGTTACGTTTTTCTGTAAAGAAAGTCGTCCAAATCTGTATAAGTGAACGGAAGATCTGCTCCTCTTTTGCTTGTGTATTTAATAAATAAACAATAAAAATTATATTGTAGGTAATAATATACCAAGAGAGAGATTTATGAAAATGAGAATATATTGTATAGTTGTCATTGAGTTGAAATTGAGGAAATATGCGACGACGACACTAGTCGATATACGATATGTCGAAAGTAATTGATTAATTTATTATTATTATTATTGATAATTTGATATAGAAGAGCTGGTTTACGATGATGTACAATTTTGAGCAGCAGAATTTTTTTTAATAATTATTTTTTGTAAAACTCCGGAAAGAGCCTTCGATTTTTTTTTATAAATGAAGCGGCGATTCGAAAGGCCGGGACCGCGATAAGATACTATACGTTCGTGTGAATTTCATTTATTGACCGCTTCTAGTATCGCGCATTATAATATGTGTCAAGAGTACGGAATGAAAAAGAAGATGAAAAAAAAAGTATGTTTGTGACCTACATATTGATGGGTAAGTTTATTATACAGAGATGAAATTTTATCTGTTATGGTTAATGTAATCGCTTTACATGATGGTTTTGTTATCTTTATCAAAAAAATGTCAAATTTTTATAATTTAATAAGGTATTAAAATTTGTATTTCTGAATTGCTATCATAAAAGTAACAATGAAAAAAAAAAATTATTGAAATTGAAAAATTCTGCTGTCAATAATGTATTTCTGGTCCAGTTCTGATTATATAAAAAAAAGCTGCCATATAAGAAACAATTATCGCGTCGTTCGCGAATATTGATGTCTCGTTAAAATAAAAAAAATAAAGTATAATGAAAGAATAAAAAAAAAATAATAACAGAAACAAATATTCAAATTTTTAGAAAATGTAGTTTACGATAAACGAATATTTGAATAAAAATAAAATAATAAAAAAAAAATAATGTCGACTCGTTTCAGAAATTATATGTCTAGAAGACATAGTAAAAGCTTTGTTGCATGTATATTATACATCGTGTTAATCGAATTATTGAGATAAAATACATTTTTATGCGTATTTGTCGTTTTCGAAACAAAAGAAATAAATAAAAAAATAAATAATTAAATTAGAAAAAAAAAAACGTTTTTTATAACTAGAAACATAGATACCATTTTATCGATAAGGGAAGTATATGACACTTAATTGTATGCTTCTCCTTGAAAAATCACAGCTTAATAAATTTTGTTATACATAGAAAAAAAGAAATAAAACAACATAAACTGAATTTGTTGAAAACTAACTAACTCAAATAATAAATTCTGTTGGTGAGGAATTGATGTATTAAAATAATAATTTACACTTTGTCGTAGCAGAAAAAAAAAAATATAAATATATTTTTAAGTCGATGAGTTTTTAAAAAATAAAATATATTTCGCGATCATTAACGTGAAAAATTTATATTTTTACACGCGATCGTATACACTAGCGTATTCGTTAAAACTACTTCTACCTACATTTATAATTTAACCTAATTATATCCCCACTTCCTCCCTCCAAAAAAAAGATAAAATTTCTTTGAAAATTCGTACATAAACATCATAAGTACACATTGACGTAAATACATCATCGTCGTCATCATCCTGACAGCATTCGAACGTAAGTGGTTTTAAAATAAAAATAAAAAAAAAGCGATCAGTCAAGTACGCAACCTCGCAATTTGTGCGATTCGTCTCGGTAATTCTTGCAATCTTCATGTATGTACTTATAAAATGAAAGACGTTATCATTATACAGATGAGCCTTATCCCGTCAGCGCATTTACATATACACATCCAATCGGAAATTTAAAACTCAATCTATATGAGATAAAGTAAATGCGTTGGGGTAAAGGACCTCGGTAAGAAAAAAAAAAGTAAATATGTTCCTAATCAAGCTTGCATATCGTTGATTGGCTTACGCGAGAAATTGTGAAAATAAGATTAATTTTGATTTTTCATTTCGTAAAAATATTAGTTTGATTATAGTATTTTGACTTGACGATTGTAGTAGCTCAGTTGTCAAAGAGTCGGCTTTGTAATTCACAGGTCGTGAGTTCGATTCTCGGCGTCTATTAATAACTGAGCCATTTCTCACATGCCAAAATATGCTCAATAGAGTATCAAAAAGGCTTTACAAAGTAAAAAAATGTCATGATTTTTGAGGCTCAATGCATTCTATTTTTTTTTTTACTTTATATCATAACATTTATTATCAACAATAAGAATAATCACAAAAAAACAAACAAATTTTTTATCAAAAACGTGTATTACATTATAAAAGCCAAATTTTCATTATATACGTGCATCAACAAAAGACACGTCATATATTCAGCTGTGTAAATGCCACTTGTTACCGAGACGATCGCATCTTTACCCTCCTCCCCCCTTCCCTCCCTGTAACATTAAAACTGACTTGTTTTGCCTTTTCACAAATATAAATCATGTATAATATATAATTGCTTTATCTTTCGCGCGAAACGCGCTTTTAAGCTCCGCTTTATACAAGTAGCAATATAAAGCCCTCTCTCCTGATAAGATCCCAACTTTTCGTTGTTACATGCTGTCTTTTCTCTGTTTTTTTTTCTTTTTTCTTCAGCGATTCAGTAAGTTTATTATATTATATTTTTAAATGCGATATGAAATAATAATATTAATAATAAAAAATTCACATGAGTGTATATATAGACATATGTTTCTTATAAACTCAATTGTTAAATTTTTGCAAAACGAGAGTTTCGAGAACGATTGATATAGACTTTTTTTGAGAGAGAAAGAAAAAAAATAAAGAAATAGAAGATGATGTATATATTGCGCAAGCAACAAATGAACTTGTTGATAGAAGAGATGAGAAAATATCATTGTGTGTGTGACAATTTACACTTGCGTCGTATATGAACTGTACTTATATATATGGTATGCGTAAGAGAATCGCGAAAAACAAATGAGTTAGCAACGTTTACGTTATTAAGATGCGCAATATATACAATTCGATATACGTCGCAATAGTATTGTATAAGCTTTTAATGATTCATTTGGCTAAAAAAATAAAAATAATAAAAAAATTTGATGAAAAATTTATTTTTTTTAAATTTGAATTTTTAAATTATGTTATGCGATATATAAGTATATATTTGTTGGGTATACGTAAAAGGCTTTATCGTTGTTGCTTTGTTCGATAAGTTTATTATGTGTAACTACTATACTCTTTGTTATAATTACGCGGCCTATGTTCTAACAATATTTTCGTTTAAATAGTTTAATAATTAGGATAAAAAAAGAAATTAATCGAAAGTAAGAATTAAGAAAAAATAAAAAAAAATAAATTAATTAATAAATAAATAAATAAAACTGCCGGTATGAATTTGATGCAAGAATTAGCGATTAATGTGTGTGTAATCCTTTATTGTACGATGATGTATATCAAATGTCCGAATACGTGTTTATAATATTATTTTTCGGAATAATAAATAATTGTTTTCTCATAGTTCGCGTCATCTTCGTAAAGAAAAACGAGACTCGCTCCGATAACCTCGTTAGATTAGTATATACACGTAAGCGAATCTCACCCACTTTTTGGATCAACTTTTGTTTCAATTTTTTGCAGCTCATAAATTGAAAACTGTATTTTTTTTTTAAATAAAAGACAATTTTTTTTTATTGACTAAATACACGATTTTTTGAAATATTGCGACCAATAATGACATTGTGTCTCTATCAAAGTATTAAAAAAAAGCGTGGTCTATCCTTAATTACAAGGAAGATACATTCGCTTAAAAAATACATTCAAAACGATTCAATTCCAAGACAAAGAGTAATAATACAAAGTGAGCTTTTAAAAGAAAAATAAAATATATATATATTAATTACAAAGAAAAAGAAATAAAAATATACTATGCGCGCATCTTATCGTTCAAAGTGGAGGCGAGATGTTGCGCATAATAACATTTAAAATAATTGATAAAACGGTCGTATATGCGTTTGAATAAGCTCCGTAATAGACCAAGTGTAAAAGAGAAAGAGAGAAATAAAACCGACGTCCGGTTACGAGAACTATTAAACGTATACATACATATATAAATATATATTCAAAATAAAAACAAAATATATATAAAATAAAAAAAAAAACAAAATAAAGAAAAGAAAATATACAGATTTATCGATGTTAAGAGTGTGCATAATAAAAAGAGTGCGAGTGAGTATATGAATGATTGAGAATCGATTATCTTATAATAAACAATGAGAAAACCTTATATATATAAACAATTTTAGAAATGAGATTAAGAAAGAAAAAAAAAGAAAGAAAAAGAAAATAAATTATAATGCGATTTAACCTCTGGAACGTCTGAGCTTAGAAAGATTAAACGATTGTTGTCTCGGATTCAAGTGAATTCTATATTGAGTATATAAATCGACGATACAAGAAAAAGTTATATGGGCGAGTTTTGATTTTATTTATTTTGATTTTTATATATAACGACTATAAAGACGACAGCGGTACACTGCATAACTTTGTAAATAGTTTTACGTGTAAGAACAAAAATTAAAAAAAAAAAGGGAATAAATGAAATATGTATGTATGTGTGTGCATATACATGTATGCGAATAAAATAAATTGAAATTGAAAGAGGTTAATAAGAATTAAAAAAAAAAAAAAAGAAATAAAAAAAAAAATAATATATAAAATAAAAGTGCAAAATTCTGCCATAAAGTCGTCATAATTATTACACCCCTCATATCTATTCTATTCCTTTAAAATTTTAAATTTTATCCTTATTAACAACAGTACCAAATAATAAAGGTATAATATACAATATCATAGTTTTTCACATTTCCGCAGCTATTTTTTTTTTTTATCTCTAGTCTTTGTTAGCGGCCGCGCTTTAAAGTCAGATATAATATGTATGTGTCCGGGACCCCCGGTTTACTGATAAAACGGTCGCATCTCTCTCTCTCTCTCTCTTTCATATTTTCTAACGTTACGTGATTTAGATAGGACAGTTATTGTTGTGTGAGAGGACCTTGGCCATATTGTTTGTTTTTCATTCTGATGCTGCACATATTTATACATATTATATACATTGCAAGTTGTTGCATTTTCTTATGCATAAGGGAGCAATTATTACATTTTTATATTTTTTTTTTTTGTTTTTGGTGGACTGTAAGGTCTAAAAAAAATTTAACGAATATATGACTCAGTTTGATTATTATTATTATTTCTTTTTTCAGCTGATGAAACAAAATTTGTTATAAGCTGATTATCGATTGTCAATAAAAGATAAAAATGAGTCAGGTGTTAAAATAACAATACTGATAAAAAAAAACTAAGCTTAATTAATAAATATAAATATAAATATACATATATCTAACGTAATAATATTCAGCTTTTTAAATACATAACAAACTTGGCAACTTGTAGAATCTCAAATGTAGAATTTATCACACAAATAGCAAAAAGAAAAAAATCGCGAAGTATAGTAAATCTAAGCATGCATATTATAATACACAATAATACGTTAAAGAGCAGCTGATAATTTAGCAAATTGACAATCTTAAAAGCAGCTCTATTATAAAGTGGTCAAGGCAACTATATAACTATACTCTCTTTAACTTTCATATACATATGTACCACACAACACAATATTACTCCAAGTGCGTTTCATTCTCTCTTTTAATATTATTCGCATAACCACTCGTCTATACATATACATACATACATACATATGCATATACAAAATGATTAATTGCTTTACCTCATTACGCACTTCTCAACAATACGTTATATCAGTTCTATATAGTCAAATCTTAACTCTATAGATTATAAACAAACAAAAATAAAACATGCATACATAATTTAAAGTGAAGGAAAAAGAACAAGAAAATAAATTTCTTGTGCTTTTATTGCAAAAAGCTTTTTACGTCACTTTCACGGAAACACATCATATGTAGGTATGTATCAGAGATGCGTCGCGAAATTGTATATACGTACATACGTATATATACATACATTATAATTTAATAAGTAATGTACATATGTATGACTTAGAAACTTATTGTTGTAAAATAAGATAAAGTAAGAGCAAAAAGTAAAGGACCGATAAGAAAAAAATATATATATATATGATCCCTTGTACAGCTACATGTACATAAATATAGTGAGTTATAAGACAAGTGCATTTAAAAAAATCGTATATAAAAACCGCAGACTATATTAAAAACTGCAAAATTACCAGGTACAAATAATTACACGGTAGGTACGTATATATAATATCATCCTATCCTATATATTTAATTCAAAAATTTACTAAACACAATACACAATTTTTCTTTTTAATTCTCATAACACACATAATATTTTATTTTATTTTATTTCTCAATCTATCTCAAATTCCTATAAACCGATACATAAATTAAGCATTTTCCGCGAGAGTATATTGTATACATAGTCAGAAGCGATAGGCCCATGGGCTCTTGGAACGCGTGCAATAAGAGAGTGAGAGAGAGAGAGAAAACTTATACTATCAGAAAACAAGGGTACAATAGAAGGAGGATAAAGAGAAGGGAGGGGTAAGGGGGAGGTCAGTATAAATGTCGATTAGCGGCCGCGTTTCCTCGGTCGCGATAAGACACAGAAAGACCCCGAATAAGAGAAGAGAGAGAGTGAGAGAGTGTGAGGGAGGGACAGTATAGCACGCGCATATTATTTGTTTATTGTATACAGGGGAGGATGGGGCTGAACTGGAAGAAGCGATTCTTTTTATATTAATATAAGTTCATTAAATGATTTGTTTATTAAATAATTCAGGTACAATAGTACTATCACTCTTGAATTTCTGTATACTAGAAGTCAATGGGTTTTACTGTTACGATTAAATTTTAAGAGCCAAAAATTGTTTTCATAACTTTAGAACTTTGCAGAAAGAATGATAACGTTTTTAAGCAAACATCCTCGTATTTAATAATTGACTATAGCACTTTAGTATCGGCATTAATTATATCATTCTTTTTTGTGAGATCGATTTATTACATCTTGTGATTTTTACGTTACTTTTTTGAGGCTAAAGCCTTCACACAAAAAAATTGAGGAGATTCCTGAAATTTCAAGTTTAAAGTCTGTATTTTTTTGAAAATTTATTTCTTTAATTTTATTATAAAAAAAAAAAAAAAAAAAAAAAAATTGCTGAAAATAAATCATACAGTCTAGCCTCGTTCTCCCCTATATATTATTCACGGTTAAGTATATAGCCTGAAAGCAACTTATACGTACAGCTGATGTTTATTATTTTTTCTGTATTCTACATTAATATAAAAGTATATATATTATGAGAGAAACTCTCTTTCAATGCCATTATGTCTTTTATAACATTACGTAGATTTATAACATATTGTGGACATTTGATATATTTACAAAGTGTATTAATTTATGCTTTGTTCTTTACCGCCAATGATCGGTAATATATATAAAAGACGATGATCGATGAGATCGCAATGAAAAATAGAAAGTAATATAATATATTGTAGCTTAAATAATATCATATATACATATATCGACGGGTGAAAAGAATAGGAGCACATAGTAAATTTTTCATGGAAAAAAAGCAGATACAGGATTTTAACGAAAAAAAACAGATACGTCGATT
>JAPYZE010005373.1:0-10177 GCA_030522805.1 Leptomastidea abnormis | reverse complement strand
TGAATTTTTGTAGTTAAAAGAATCAAAGAGTTATGAGAATGATACGGTTACGGCTACACACTTTTCCTTGAAGGACAAAGTGGTGGATAATATGTCTATGGTTTTGATTGCTACCTCAAATAGCAGCTGTACAGTCATCGTAAGTATTTGTTTTAACAATAAAAAAAATTATTGAATACTAAGATTAATTTAAAATATAAAATTAAAGGCGGAATCGAAAGCTAATAACTGGTTTTCATTATTCGATGACGGTAGGAATTATTGTAATCTACGCGATTTAATTACGGGCATGGAATACGACAATGACGTGTACTTTTCTGAATTTACAAGTAATATTATTTGCACTCAATACGATATGGCTTATTGCTAATTTATCAGTTGATTTGTCACGCACAACTTGACATTAAAATTATTTGATAATTACAATTTTTATTAAAAAGTCACACAAACAAATATAAATACTGGTATCAATTTTAAAATTATTTACTGTCTAATAAATAATATTTACAAAATTAGTGTTGTATAAGTCATTACTTTTACAATTCATTAAAAAAAAGTTTATAATTACAAATAAAACTCTTTACTCTAGTATAAATATATCTATCAAATAGTATTAGATCAACTCACTTTATCACTTGTCACTCATGACCGATGAACCAGAACAATGTCTGTAGCAAAAATTCTGACCTCTCGATGCCATTGCCCTGCACGGGTTACCACTCCTAGTTCTAGCACCACAAATAGGTCTTGTCACTGGAGTTACGCTGAAAAAGAATGATTTTACAAAATTTTGAAGAATAATATTGTTTAAGACTTCAATTTTTATCAACTAGAAACTAAAGGTAATAATTAATCTTTTTTTATAAAATAAGTACCTTTCAGAATTGACTTCATTATATTTAGTAGCATAAACTGGTTCACGGACCTTTGGCTCACTATTTGCTCTATAATAAGGTGTCAATGGGGAAATATTTTTTTCTAAGACATTGCGCCTCAATACAGCACCTGTAACGCTGTGATTTTCATAAACGAGATGTCTTGCATCTGGCGATTCCGAAAAGTCACTACTATCTTCTGAAATGCTAGCATAGTGTCTCTTAGATATAACGTGTCCGTAATATTGCCGAGCTGGTATATAAGAGCAAGACAATTCTTCCGTGGTAACAAATTTTCGCCAAATCCAAGCTTTCATAGTAAAGTAAACAGTAGCTAAATTTTCTAAAATTATTGTATGAAAAAAAAATATTATTATAATGTATTTGATTGATTAATGCTGATGTAGACGCTTGAATGAAGTACATACCTAAGCTTTGCTGAATTTGCTGATAACAAGAATAGAAAAAACTTGAAAATTTGCAGGCAATTTTTGACCAGAGTGATGACTTTTGCAATTGCTGCTCATTGTCATGCTCAGCAATATGATCAAATTTAGTATTACCGTTAGAGAAGAATTTTTTTGGTTTTTCATTCTTTTTTAAATTTGAATCTTTAGGCTGCAGCAAATAATGAATTCCATTTATAGTATAATGCACTGTAAATTATAAATAAGATTTTATAATACAAAATAAATATTATAGTTGATAAATTAAATTTTAAAATCCTTACTTGTAGTGATTAACAAGATAAGTACTGTCAAAGACAAAAAATCTAATGAAGCACTTAAGCCGTGTTTTAAATAAGATAAGAGATTCAAAGGAACCATTCCTAAGATTGCAGATCTTGTTAAAAATGGTGCCTGTAAAAAAGCTGCTATTATCATGGCAGCTAATAAATACATTATATGCAGAGCAATTCTATATATTTTCTCAAGATTTTCTCCTAAAACAGTAATAAATCATTAGCCTTTTAAATCAATTTTAATTAAAAAAAAAATTTACGAAATAGGATATACAATACCTGTAGTTCCAATGTATTCAGTAATCCATCCTAATTTTTTATCAATTTCAGTACGCATATCATTAGTTAAATTCCATACATACAAGACAGTTTCATTAATTTTTTCCAATTTAAGTAATGTTTCTTGATATTTCATGGCAGCTTCGTTGTTTTGTTTGATGATACGATTTGTGCTGCTTTCGATTTTTTCCCACAACTGCTGAGCTTGAATCTGAATTTTCTCCAAATCATTCAAAATCTCGCCATGATTTTGGTCGCGCTCTGCGGCCTGTTCTAACATATCTTTACTTGCATTTGCTAAAATATATTCATTATATTTTAATTTCGAATTCCAAAAAATAATTTTTTAATAAGATTATGTAAAAAGTAAAATTATAATAATACAAATGCAAACCTAGTCTGTTTTGAATATCTTCGGCCATTGCAGCAAGTTGTAAATGACCTGCTCTTATCAAAGCTTTTTCTTCAGTTAATGTTTGAATGTTTGTTTCTACAATTTTGTTTGCAGTAATTGTTTGTTCTTCAAGTCTATCTTGACTTTCCTAAAAAATATTTTTTAATTAAAAAACGTTTTTCCAAGCAATTTAAAAGAAGCTTTTTAATATACTTGACTTAATAGAATAATTATCAAATAAAATTGTATATAGTTTAAGATAGTAAAGCATTTACCTTCAAAGATGACAAAGTTTGAATTTGTGATTGAGCTGATTGCATTAATTTGTTTACGGTCAACTCAGTAAGGGCTCTAAATTGATGACTTCTTGCAGCATAACATACAGCTCTGGCTCTGTTACTCATTAAATGGTAAGCATTCCATGTATCAGCATCCATATGCGTAGTACATTGTTTTATTGACTGAAAAAAATATATAATTTTTAGTATTTTATCTATAAAAAAAAATGCCTAAGAGTTATATAACTATTTATAAACTAAAAGAAATAAAAAAGGAATTATTAAAAAATATTCTGATTGTCAGGAGCCTTGAAATCAAAGTCTCTCTTTAACTGAAGTTGAACAGGTACTAAATGAAGTAAAAAGGGGAGGAATGTAAAGTTAGGAGGGAGAGGTTTTGCAAGTTTGAACTTGCACATAGCACCCCTTTAAAATTTGGCCAACCCTCACTAAATCTAGTTTTTATTACATCATATTGCATTACATTAAAAATAAAAAAGAAAAAATTTAATAAAAAGCATTATAACTTTAAATAAAAATGTACTTATAATTTTTTCTTTTCTTTTAGTTCATGTAGATGATATTATAATATTTATAAAATAATTTTTCTTAAATATTATAAATAAAAATTTTAATTACCATATCTTCAGTGCATCTGAATATAGTGCGTCCTTCTGTCTCTGACTGACAATTCAGTAAGTTAACACTTAATTTTGCCAATTGCTCCTCTGTCATACTGCTGCACGATGTTTTGATCTTCATTATAACTTTATGTTGACAAACTTCTAATGGCGAACTAATCTGAATATCTGTGACAAACTTAGCTGCTTCTTTCAAAAATTTTTCATCTTCAGTAAGCATCTCATAAGGAATTTGCATTAATGGTACTCCATCAGAAACCACAATTTGTGGTTCTTTTTTATCGCTCCAAAACCAATTGAGCATCGACTCTCCATTGACCTGACATAATGTTACTGTGCATAGAAAAACTAATGATAAGCGGTAAATTGATCCCAGACTTTTCATTTTTGCAACAATTCATAAAACCTGAAAAATAAAAATAAAAAATATCATCATAAAAAATTTGTTTAAAACATTAAAATTATTATTTTTAACAAATTCTAAAATATTTAACATTCAAAATATTAAAAATATTTTTTATTGCAAAAATGTTTATTGTTGATAATGTTTATTATTTATATAAATAAACTAAGAAAAAATCTACAAAATAATACGCGCAATAAAAGTACTAGTTGGCACTGAAAATGACTTTTCTGTTCTTTCTTATATATACTTACTAGGTATAAATAAAATGCTAATTTAAAGCGTATTATTAAAAGTTGTAACGTATTTTGCTCGAGAACTCCAATTTCACAATTTTCTGCCGGACTCCAAACTGTATAGTATCGACTCCGACTCGCCTAATAATGACAATACAACACATTAACGCTTTCCTCAAGTTATTTTTATACAAATCAATTCAATAAATTTCTTGAACGCGTTTCAGTTTATTATAAATATATAACGAACCGACAATGACAAGTGTGTTTACCTCTGCGTGTTCGTTCTTGCACAGCAAACCGCCAGCCCACTAGACAAGTCACGTGACCATTCGACTCCGAAATTATTTTTTTTCTGCTATTTTCAAATATTAAAATTTTACCATTTTAGGTATTTAATTTTAATTTAAAAAATTTTAAATCGAAAAAATTATTTATAAGTGTGGTAATTATTTATCATTTTTTGTAATAAAAAGCAGGTATGGAAAGAGTAGGAGCATTCTAACGAGAGGGAACCGAATAACAGACAAACCAACCAATTGGAGATGGTTATTTCAAATGTAGAGATAACTGATTTACCCGATTGGTCAGTTGAAATTTTCCCGCGAAAATACAAAATTTTTTAAAAAATTTTAATTTTTTATTGAAGATTAAAAAAAAAAATTAAAGAAAAAAACATTTTTTTCGATTTTATTATTTTATTTTTTTTTATGTACATTTAATTTAATTAATCAAAGAAGGTAACAAAACAACGTTATTAATTTACAGTTTTACAGTTCAGTCAGTTTTTTATTTTTTATCACCCAATGCTTCTGTGATTCCATACATTCCTGCAAGTAATCTACCATGTGATATTGGAACTGGTTCCTTTGGCGGCAAATAAGGAACTTTATCTCCCATATAAACGTATCTGATAATTTTTGTAAGGATAAAATTTTATTAAATATTTAATTGTAAATATTTTTAATAAATTACAAAAAATAAATATTATATTTAGATTAATAAAGGATACGGTAGCCTAAGAACCCAGTAGGCACTTTGAGAAAGTTTTATAGGTTCTTCACATCCTGTGACAAAGATTGGACAAGGAGGTGGTCCAGGCTGAACACGGGGATTCAAGGTGACATGAACTGGAGCCTTTGGCGTAACAATGTGTATCCTCATCAATTGTGCAATCAAAGGCTTAGGTTGTCTGTAATGATAATTTTAGATTAAATACTTGTTGATGTAATTTTTTTTTCATATAAAAAAATTACAAACCTGCAAGGACATGGAAAATACAGAGGCATATCTGCTGTACTAGAAGTAACTTTATTTGCGTTATCTTTAACAGTACCAATTCCAGTTGCTTTTAAAACCTTATCTGGAGTTGCAGCCATGAATCTATGCCCTCTGGGACATTCATATTCAACACCAACAAATATTTTTACAAGCAGCTCTTTGCCTTTTTTGGCTTTTCTTCCTCGCATTACGTTCAAATTTTGAAAATTTTTCCCACGAGAACAAAAATTAAGTTGATTATTTTCAACAACAGCTGGCCATAGAGCAGACCTTTCTTTTTGATGTTCTAGCCTGAAATTTTAGAATAAAGTTTAAATACTTTGAAAAATGTTAATTTTAAACTAAAATTGCATACTCTTTACCTTACTGTTACATCCCATGGAAGAAGAAATGCGGAATTTGCAAGAATACCTGATTGATGTTGTAAACCTAAATTGTGCGAGTATATACTACTAGAGCCTAAACATACTAAAGACCAGCTAGAAAATAAAGGAAGTAGCCCAGGAGGAGATTCTGTATTTAACATCCCTGGAAGATATTCTGTGGTTGAAGGTTGTCTGGTAAGAGATTTTTCTTTAGTATTTTCCGAATCTGTATCTGTGACTGCTATCACAACTTTATTTTCATCACAAGCTGTTAAATTAATTTCGTCACTTAGTCTTTGACAGGATTGAGCCTCTTCAGCATGATCACTTTGATTTGGAGGCGACTGACCTCCACTACCATAAGTTGTGATTTCATCTTTTAAAAAATATAAAGTTACATTATTATTTTGACCTTATTTTAAACATTGATACAAATATGAAGAAAAACATCACCTTGTACTCCTAAACTGCAAACTTGAGCTTGATCTTGAGGTGTAGAAACGTCTGTTCGAATTAAAGAATCCTTGCGTTTACTCGAAAACTGCGCCGCTCTAAAAATATTTGTAAATGTATATATCTACAGAATTTTAAATAACTCAATTTTATTTATTTTAAACGACATTACCGATAATCATGAACACTTGGTTGAAAAAACGGAAATCGAAAAGATTCCAATTGATTGCAACCACACTGTATAGCTAACATTTGAAAGTAATCGTAATTAGCTTGTTTAACTTTATAAGGATCTTCTCGTGAACCTTGACTACGACCACAATTGCATGCGCAAATATATCGAACACCACTGCAGTGCTCCATATTGGGTAAATCTGCAACTTCACTAAAACGTTGAATGAATTTTACTTTGCTTTGCAATATAAGCTTTATATTATAAATTATAGAATAATTTAAATTCTATATTCTTACATTAAGGAATCTTTTCTTTCTTGCAATGCACCTCCACCACCTCCTGCTCCACCTCCTGCATGAAGTGGATTTGTACAAGGGTTTCCAGTTAGTGACAAAACTTGACACATTTGTCTACCTGCATGCCAGTGTTTTTCACATTCTTCTTGTAGCTTTACACTAAATTCTTCAAATAAAGGACCTCTAGCATGCATTTCAAATACAGCCATGGCATGGGCTAGTTTTGATTCGTGATAAGCTCTACATTATTAAAATAAGTTATTATATAATACATTATTACCAATATTACAATGAAGACATTTAATTAATTCAATATTACCTTGTATAATGTTGTGGAAGATTTTCCTGATAAGCTTGTAAAGCTCTTGGTAAAACTTTGGTACAACGGCTTTTACTGAACTTGACATCAGTATCCAGTAATCCATGAAGACTAGAAAGTTCCTTATCTACTCCATTAATAAAAAAATCATATACTTTGTTTGCCACTTCAAAGAATAACGATAGTGTAGGTATCTACAATATAAATTGAAATGAAAAATTTAATTGAAAATTAGTTCAATATTTTTATCAATTTTTGTACCTCAAAATGAGCAGGAGTTGAATGACGACCCACATTATCATCAAATCCTTTTGAAAATGCTAAATTGATGTGTTGTTGCAAAAATGTTTTGAAAGTGTAAGATTCTAAAAAAAAAAAAAAAATTAACTTTAATCAAGTGAAAACATGGCTTACACTTAAAAAATAAAAATTTTACCATCATCTGAATCATCATTATTTACAAAAGAATCACAATTTCCAAAACTTTTTGAGACTGCACCTCCAGTAGTAACTGAACAACTTTTTATAAGTTGCTGTGTCATGTAAGCCAAAACATCACGAGTATCTGTATTATTAGTATTTACAAATACAAATTCTTGGTTTGCAGGTATTGCAAATAGAGAATTAGAACTATTAAAACAATAAAAAGATATTATTTTTAAGTGTCTTTGTTACCAAAATGTGTTTACTTATCTATAAATCTTATATAAAAATCTTAAATATACCTTATATTTGTAACTATTCTATTTTTTCTCAAAACTTGATAAATTCTATCTTCTAATGAATGTTCAAGTCTTTTGATACTGACTCCACAGTCTGGATCACGAAAAATTGGTGGACAGGTTTCAAAATAAAATAAGACACGAGGTGAACAGGGCCTGCCATGAGATATCCAATCTTCTGGTAATGCAGATATAGAGCTTAAATAATCTGATAGTTGAGTCAAAGTCTTTTGTCTAGAAAGAAAAATTAAAGTATTTTAAATTTAAATATTACTAAGGTTTTGGTATTGTTATTAAAGTTTTACCTGACAATATCAAGAGCTCTAAAAAGATGGATATAACTGTAGTCAAAAGTGTGCGTGGGATGGCTGAGTATGACAATGTGCGACAAGTGAAATAAAACAAGTAATGCTCTTGAATATTTGTTTCTCATATGAGCCCAAGCACTGAGAAAATCCTTACGTTCTTGTTTTTCAATGAATTGATCATATTCATTAATAAGCGTATGAGCATCTAAAAGACCTTTTAAATGAAGGTAGACTGTTCTTGTTTTTGGATCATGATATCCTTCTATTTCACACTAAAAATAGAAAAAAAAATTTTAAATAAATCATATTTAAACGTTGAATTTAAAATTATTTACCAATGATTCTTTATCAACTGTCGGTTCTTCCAATAAATCCATTTGCAAAACAGAGCTAAACATTTCTGCTTTACATCCTTTTGCTTTAAATTGACTTTTACCAAAGACTGAAACTATCACAACTTTTCTATCTGTATGAGTAAAGCTTTGAAAAAAAAAATATAATTTAATTAATCCACAGTAAAGAAAAAATTGAATAAATCAAAACATTTATAACCTCAACGTACCTCTCATTATTATACGGTATTTTAAACTTTTGCGGCCTCATTGTAAATAATTATAATAAAGTCTAATAAATAGAAGATATATTTTTATGATCAATTAATTAATATCAATTCATTTTGCAAACCTTTTGTTAAAAAAGGTTTTATTTATCATCTGTTGACTATTTTACTTAACCTCTATTTTTCTCAACATCACAAATGTAAGTTTATGTTTATCAAAATATGCGCAAGCGCCTTATTTGGTTGATTTTGCGGGTAATTTAAAATAAATAGTTAAATGTATCCTTGAAAAATTAAAAAAGACTAATATTAGGATTTGTTGGGAAGTTTATAAGTTCCAGATTATAATCAGTAAAAAAGAAATATTGAAAATGTTCAGGTGGTGAATTTATTATGTAAATTATTTTTTTAAAATTCTTTTTATAAATACTGTTTTATAATACGAACGTATACAATAAATATTATAATGTTTTTATGTACATACAAAGGTACAAAATGACATGGTTTTTTTTTTTTAAATTGCGTCATACAAATATGTAACGATATAACAACACAATTTTATCAGATCATCCTCCATGGTATAAAGAGAGAGTATATCCGTAAAATTAAATTCATAAAAACTAATCGTTAAATGTAATAAAATCGAATGATACGTAAATATTAACAATATGTAATACTATAGATTATCAACGCAGACTCGCGTTCGACGTCTGTAATATATCTTTTCATTTCAGTTCTACAATTTGCTCTTTTCTTCTCTTTTTTTTCTGCAAATTTTCACATACATGATAAACGTCGTCAAATGACAAAAAATATATATTCATTTATTTATATATATTTATGCGCACTTGTTGTCATTGTTCTTTGGTAAAAATATAGTAAGAACGATATGTATCTTAATTCGTTCTAACATTTAAATTAAATATTCGATAATATCGTTTTTTCGGGTATCACAATACAACTTATCATTTCTCTGTGTTGTCTATATAAAAGCACAATTATCTCGATACATATATTATTATCACACATAAGTAATAATATAGACGAGATAGCGCAAAAAAATTACAATATCGTCACTAGGCTTTCATCGAAGTCAACCTATAAGACATACAAAAAAAAAAGAAAAAATCGTTCCTCAAAAAAATAAGACGGCTCGAGGAATAACAAGTATACGCATATATACATGAACAGGTATAATAGGTATATAATAATATCCAGTTAGGCCGTCAAAAAAAGATAGATCAGTAAAAATCGTAAAGCAAATAACGATGCAGACTGTGGGGCAATTGTAAGCTACCAACGATCTTAGTCAACCTGGTACCACAAATCCTGCGTACGATAAGCCTAGCTTGATGCATCAACGGTAATGGTGTCCTCGCAGCTTCCATAACAAGTGCTTTTTGAGCATCGGTAAGACTCGAGGATCGTCTTATCATGCACGGATCGAAACTCTCCGCGGCATCTAATAAAGCAGCCAAAAGTCGCGGCTTATCCGCTGCGTGTTGTAGGGAATTTAGAATACCGTGTGGATCACGGAATTGAGTTTTTATCACGACCCTCGCGCCGTATTTTAATAATAACGCCACGACTTCGACCGATGGATTTTCATTTGATGCTACGTATTCCGCGAGTACTGGACGCAATGATAAACCTTCTTCGCTGCGTATTACGAGATTTGGATCTGCTCCACGTTCGAGTAGCATCGTCATTATTTGTAGGCGATTTGGTATGTTGTCCGCGCAGGCTACGTGTAATGGTGAACCGATTATTGGCGAGGTTGCGTTTACGTCTGCACCTGTGGAAAAATATATTTATAAAATTTATGAGATGATATTTTTTAAGTAGCAGTTT
>JAPYZE010005371.1:0-11627 GCA_030522805.1 Leptomastidea abnormis | reverse complement strand
AGAGAATATTATGCGAATCTAGTTCTCTTTTATGTATATATAGAAGCGTATACACGCGTGAGTACACGCGTAGTTTCATATATATAGATGCATACACATAAAAGAGAGAGAGAGAGAGAAAGCTTCAAACGACATTTTGCGAAACGGCGAAACCAGTCGTGGAAGTGGAAATATCACTTTATGCAAAGCTCTCTCTCTCCCTTTATTTCTCCCCCTCGCGAGGCATACACCTTTCCCAACCCCTTTCCTTACCCGATTTCTTGCATATATATAGGTATCTATTAAAATGAAATTTTGTCTGGCTGAAGCTATAGCTAGTATAGAGACGTGAATCGTTCTCGACGTATCTCTTCACGCTCCGATGATTTTTGCCTTGTATATATGTATAGATATATATGTATAGACGAAAGAGAGATTTTGAGCTGTATCAAAGTAACGAAGAAAAGTAGTGAATAGAATATATAGAAAATTTCGTATACATGCTATAGGTATCCAGAGGTGAATATTGCATGAAAATGCACTTACACCTTATACTTACACCTTATACTTTGTTTCGTAATGGTAACCTCAATTTATATTTAATGTCTAATAAATGCAAAAACTTGGATGCTTTTTCTCTCGTTTTTATATAATATATACACAAGAAATTTAATCTACTTAACATTAGATAAAGACTTAAACATTGAAATTAGATTAACAGTGAAAAATACGTAAATTTAATAGAAAATTTTAATCAAAAAATATAAATATATCAACCTTTATATAAATTCCAGCTCATCTTTCGATAAGATTTATATCCAGACATTTGAGCGTCATAGGTACACGTTTTATTTTTCCTTGGAACAGCCCTTGCTTTTTCTTTTTTATAAATGTAGGTTCACCTACTTGAATTCATCAAATTTTTCTTATTTATTCCGTCCATCCACATCACGTAAGCTTGTGATATATATCTATAGAAAAAAAGCTTTGAAACAGCAACGAGCTCTTCACACAAGCTTTCTCACTGACACTTCGTCGACTTTAAGGCCCATCCGCGAGCTTTTTAGGTGCGATTATAAAAGCGCCAAAATGTACCTACGTGCATATAGTCACACTTGAGTCTATAAGAAAGTCAGAGAAAATGTAAAAGGTTATGTGCAGACAGGTTATCTTAAAGATGGACTCTACATGGTGAGGGTAAGACGAAACACCTTGCAAAAAAAGTTACCAAAAACGTAATATCGTGAAACTGAAAATTATACGCCCAAACGTCTCAACTTTCTAGCGATATAAAACTGCAGTTGCTCGTAGAGAGTAAATGGCTCGTGTGCAGTGTACTATGCTACTAGTTTTGTCTTCTTCTTCTTCTTCTTCTTCTCTCTACTGCGAAAGCAAGACGATGGTTCTCTTCAGAAAAAGAGGACTTAATTTTATTCTTTCATATTCAAGTTTCGCACTTTAAATATTTACTTAACTATATATTGGAGGTTCAATCATCTAAATAATTCTATGTGACATACGGTTTTATTATTTTTATTTATTTTTTTCTTTTGCGAATACGAAAATTTAATGAATAATAAATCATTGAAATTTGTTTATTCAAGAAAAATCTAATAAACTCGGACAGAAATTTAAGACGCAGTAAGAATATTTTATCATTTAAAATATCAACGATATTATAAAATATATAGACTAAATTTTAGTAACATTTAATTGGATTGTTGTTGAAACTAGTGTCTTACAACTTGGATAACAATCTCAACTAGGAAGCCAATTACTAGTCTCTTAGCTGATAGAAACTGCGAACGTCTCTGTGTCAAGTGCATTGCCAGTGTAAACAAACAGAGATCGTGAGTTTACAAATATCAAGAATATCTGTCTATTACTACAAGAAGACAATTTCTGCAAGTGAATTTTAAACATAATAAGTGTTGAATTTATGTTTTTGAGCTAATATTTTACTTTGTTTTTTAATAAAATGATTTTAAAAACAATTAGAATTAATTTTATTATCATTTAATAATAAAAAAAATAATTCTTCATTAACACAAAAATCTAATATTAAAAATTCATTTTTTTTATTTACTCAAATATCTGGGAAAATATTATCCGTGTAATCTGTGAAAAAATATAATAAAAAATTTATATTACTTTTTTAAAAAAGTAATTAAGAGGAGTGTACTCAATATTCTTAAAAATCAACAAACTTTTTCGAATCGAAACGCTAGTATTTGCTTTTAAATTTCTCAATTCTGAAATACAAGAAGAAAAAAATATAAGTTAAAACTCTGTATTTGAAGAATAAAACTTACGGTACAGATAAAAACAGCTATATTGAAAATATTTTTGATCAATTTAATTAACTATTTTATTGGATCAGTATATTTAAAAGTAAATATACACTTGTAGAAAAATAAATTTTTATTGACAGCAACAAGAAAAAAACAGTTATTTATTAATTTTACTTTGACAATTATCTTAATATTTTTGTCGATAAAATTTTAATAATTAAATATACTTGAACCAAAAGTTGAAATTTCGTTGAGCAAAAATAATTAATCATCTAATACCACGCATGAAGAATTGCATTCAATGCATCACGTTGAAAGTAGTTCATGCACTTCTCTCGGCTGCTCTATACGATATTACGAAAATTATATATTGCATACGATAAGCAGGCCACTATTCTGTTCTTCATTTTCCATCGCTCTTTGATCCAAACGTCAGAAAATTAAAAATTATTCTTTAAAGTGAACCTGATGCTTATGAACGACTTTAAAAAATATCATAATAAAGAAATAAAAAAAAAAAATTTTTTTTACATAAACTTTAATAAAAAAAACTACCCTCTAATTACACCCATTTTATTTATTCAAGATCAACTATACAAAACTACGTATACATAAACTTTCAAAAAGCACCACGTCTCTCTCTCGCGGTATAATTATCATTAGATAGCATCACAATAGCCAATTTTACAACCGAATATACATACATAGCTATATATAAAGATATGAGAGCAAGCGGCGGTTCAGAAATGTAATTCTCGTTAAAGTCAGTTTCCGCGGAGCGGAGAGACTACGCTACATTCGCATGCAGAATTAGACCAACTTCCCGCCCCTATTGCCTTACTCTCTTCCTCTTCCCGCTCCCCTCTTCCCCTTCTGCCCTATTCTTCCTTCTCTGCTTCATCCCAACTGTTTTTCCAACCTTATGCCACGGCAGCTACTGTCGCTTTCCTATTCTCATGCTCAGCTTCCGCCTTCATTTCCCTATCCTCCCCTTCCTTCTCCCACCTTTTCTCTTCCTCTTGAGCGTACGTATAGTTGCACTTTAGCCCGCGGGTTAATTCTTTATAACGAACGAAGTCAAACCTCCAGTACTCCGATATACATAACCAGCAAGTATATAGTGTTATGACCCTACACTTTTCATCAAGATAAAAAAAAAGTCAGGATGAAACTTTGTCATCGGGATGAAGACGCTGGCGTATAATCGCGAAGTCGGTAGTTATTTTTTCTTTTTCTTTTCTATTTTCATCGGTAACAATTTTTTCGAATTACGTGGCGCAGTGTGGTACACTGAGAGAAGAAAAAGTAATCGCGTTACATACTTTCCGAGCATACGCGCTCGGGGATAGCTAGAAAGAAAAGGGGGGGGGGGAGAAAAAAGATAGTATTCTATCCGATAACAACCTTTCGAGATATCTAAATGAAATTCGTGCAGTAACAGCACCAGCAGCGTCCCCTATACCGCTCTGCTACCAAGCGTTTAATTCTTAGGACCCGTACGCGGAAGCAGATATTACTTGGAAGGTAGTTGCCGAGAGAAAAAGAAAAAGGAAAAAAATAGGCAACTCTATATATACTAGCGCACAGTTTTTCGCATGCATTTTGCGAATTGGCTACGAGAGACTGTGCTGCAGCAGCACACACAGCTAGGCTATATAAGATCGCGTCTTTTTCCATTCCAATTTTTCTTCCTGCCCATTTTTCTCTCCTGGGTTACTAGGTATACTGCTCTGCTCTTTCTATTTTTCTATCTTTTTTTTGTCTATCGCTTGCTTCCTGTTCAGGTCGTAAACTGACTAACTAGGATATTTAAGTGTAAAAAAACAGAATTATTGGAAAAATATTGATAACGACTATTATATACCTCGTCTCTTTTTCTTTCTTTTTTTTCGACAATAAAAGTTTGAAAGTGCATCAATTGTTAGTGAAAGAAAAATAAAGAGAAAAAAAGGGAGAGGGGATATTATTTTATCCAAGACGTAATGAATCTCGGAAGGTAAGCGTACGCGTACGATTAAAAAGGCAGACTTTAACGAAAGGGCGCCTTTCTGCTAGGGAAAACTTTCTTTTTAACAGGGCAAGAGAGAGAGAGAGAGAGAGAGAGAGAGAGAGAGAGAGAGAGAGAGAGAGTAAGAGTTCGCTCGTCTCACGGATCTCAAGCCAAGCTAAAGAAAAGAAGGATTAAAGAGCAGCCGGCTCGAGCTTTTTGACAAATGGCAGAGTAAAGGAAAGCCAGGGTTTCGCATAGTCAAGCTTTCTCTTTCTTTCAACCTTTTTTCTCTCTCTCTCTCTCTCTCTCTCTTTCGGTTACGCTACTCTCACACTCACTCTCGGCTCGGCAGTTTTTCTCAAAATTTCCCTTTTAATCGCAAGTCGCGTAACGCTTAGATGTAGGAAAGAAAGAAAAAAAAGATGAAGAAGAAAAAGAAAGATGAGAAAGAAAGAGTAGCCAGCTGATGAAGGGCTTTTCTCATTAATCGTATATGTGAATTGGAAGGAGAAGAAAAATTGCTGGTTGTAGATTAAGAAAACTACTTATTTTTATCACTATTCGCTTTGAGCTTATTTTCTTTCTTTTATTTTGGTTACTTTTTTGAAAAAAAAAACTTTTATTCTAGAATGTCTTTTGCTAATTTAGAGTTGTAATGTGACTAATGTATGAATATCATAAAAATTTTATTAAATCTTATTAAATTTATTAGTTGTTGATTAAACATAATACTGTTAAATCATACGTATAGCCTGTATTTTTTGCTTTATTAACATTTGTTGTTTACTGCATACGTTTATTAAATTGAATAAATAAATTGACATACCTTTACAAAAGGCGAACATAATTCACTTGTTGTCTTTTCAATATTTCTTCCTGAAAAATAATAAAATAATAAATTAATAAAATTTAAAATTTTAAAAATTTAAAGAAAATGTTTAAATTAAATTTTACTGTAAGCTTTATTGAATTACACTTTTCAAAAACAATCAAATTAAAATAAAATAACAATAAAATCTATCAAAGTAAAATGAACAAAGGTAACCAGAGAGTACGCATACTTAATTATATTTATAGTGCAATACACAAGCACATAAAATTATTCCAAAAACAAATCGTACTCACATTCATTTCATTTTTTTTTATTTAAACTTAATCAAACACCAAAATATACAATTAAAATAAAATCAGAACGATTAATTTAAAATTCATCTAAATTATTTACGAATTTAAAAACATACAAATTCACACATAAAACTCAACTAAAATACCAAAAACAGCACTTAATCTCCTCAATCTCTCACAGCCATCTCATCGCACACTAACGAACTGCAAATTTCTCCATCCACCCCACTATCTCTTTTTTTTCCCTCCTCCTTCTTCTTCTCCTCTTTTAACTCAAGAAGGTGGGGGAAGAGGGAGGGTGTAGAGCTCTCGGCATTGCAATCAGCACTTAAATTGGTTTTTGAAAGGGTGTACGACAAAGTGTCCAGGAGATCGTCCGTTCGAAAAAGATCGATCGTTCAGAGTAGTAGTGCCTCTACCCTATCCTCTTGGTCCAGAGACAAGACAAGGATACAGAAGCAGTATATACTGTACGAAGCAGCATACTATAGAGGAACGGTTGGTCACGGCCGCAGAGCCGTTGGGTGAAAGGGGTGGGGGAGTAAAGAAGCCTCCCTCAAGCTACGATCGGACGACGTAACAAGTACTTTCACGTCCTGCAGCCCCCCCCCCCCCCATCGTCTCGTTGTGCTCTCTCGGAAAGTTTAATTCCTATCGCTGCTAAAGTTCGCCTCGCGAAATAGAGGAAGAGAGAGAGAGACGAGAGTCTCATCGCTTCGAGGAGAAGTAGTCGAAGCCTTGGCATTTTCTCTCCTATATATAACTATATATACATGATCGTGAAACTTAACCCGTACTCTATACTCATCGACACGCCGACTATAGTGCGAAGAGTAGCAGCAGGAGCTGCTATCCTTCGAACGGCTATCGATTCGCTCTTTACTTCGTTCGAAGCTTTACCCAATACCTGACGATCAGCAGCTTTCCTCCCTCTCTTCACCTCTCTCTCTCTCTCTTTCTTTAATGTATATATACCTTGAAGCTCGTCCCGTTCGATGTTATGGCTTCCAGCCATTATTACGGTAGAGAGAGAGAGAGAGAGAGAGAGAGAGAATCCTTACCGCGAGAAAAGAGAACAGCCGTCTCTCTTGACTTTATATATATAAACTTCAGAAAGATATCGTTCCTCGTTATTTCGACGATGAAGAAGAGCGTATAACGTCCATTTACCAATTTCCCGAATTGCACAATAGTCGACGCTCTGATGGTTCTCTATATATTTCTCTATGAATCTTGAAAGCTGAATCATGACTGAGGTGAGGCCAAAGTTTTTCCTATTTTTTTTTCCGCAATCTCCGTTTATTGTCTAGTTTTTGATATTTATTTTTTATTTTTCTTTTTCTCGATAAAGCTTTCGATAATTCTTTTTTTTTTCAATTTTTTATCGTTTATTCGATCATTAAATTTAACACGTAGTAAAGCTATAATAATCTATTATAAACATTAGGAACAAAATAGAAGAGAGAGTAGTATGGAAGATAAATTTGTAAAAATTTTACACTAAAAATATCTCAAAGATAAAAATATCTGACCTTCTCATAAAAAACAAAAATATTGACTTGTTTCACTTAAAAAAAAAAAAAAATTGTGTAAATTTAAAAAAAAAAAAAAAATAATCACAACAAACAGTAATATTTTAAGTAAAAAGTTAAAAATCTGTTTGAGACGCAAGAGCTGTCTTTGCTATTTACCAAAATAATTAAGCTGCACACAATCTACCTCAAATGTGCTGTTGCGTATAATATACGTCGTAAAGCATATATTCATACAGTAAAGAGCAGGTGGTGTGCCAGTAGAGCTTGACCGTTCTCTTCGCTCGTTGTCTCTCTCTCTCTCTCTCTCTCTCTCTCTCTCTCTCTCTCTCTCTGATTATGCGCACATCTACACAACACACATACACTTGACCATAATTAATTCCTTCGAGGCTATGACAGGCACATTAAAGTCGTTATTGTTACAATGTATATATCTTCACTGAGCCCCTTTCATCCGCATCCCTCTTCCTCTACCATGTCTGAGAAGGCTCAACAAATAAAGCCCAACCGTTATGTGCGCCTACGTCTAAAGCTTTCTCTACCACCTCTTGTTGAATACCTTGGATATTTGCGTAAAGCCACGGAAAGCGACACTTGTTTTCCTTATATTATAATGTTAAAAAAAAAGAGAAAATTTTAAGTTGATTTTTTACATGCCAAGATTTTAATTATGTTTTGAGTAAACGATTCTTCTTTTTTTTTCAAAACATATTGTTCAGTTTTATTGATGTTTCATTGTTTGATAAATTTGAGTTTTGTATATTATAAATATTTATGTTAAAACTGATTTATTTTTATCTCAAATAATAATGAAAAAAATTTTGTGATCACAAAATATTTGAAAAAGAAAAGAAAAAAAGAGAAAAAATTGAAGTGAAACGATAAAAATCGTTTGGCAGCCAAGTCAAGAATAAGAAGAAGAAGAAGAAAAAGAAGAGTGACTTCCCATCCAAAAAGTCGAATATGTGTGCTTTTCCATCGTGTGCGGATG
This sequence comes from Leptomastidea abnormis, assembly GCA_030522805.1. Lineage (NCBI taxonomy): Eukaryota > Metazoa > Arthropoda > Insecta > Hymenoptera > Encyrtidae > Leptomastidea > Leptomastidea abnormis. Next base: position 3,716 of record JAPYZE010005371.1, on the reverse strand, counting down.
CTAAAATTACTCATCAGTGCTAGCAGGCACTATACTCCTCGGTTGGGCCACCCAAGCAGCAGTTCATCTCAGCTCTCTCTCTCTCTCTCTCTCTCTCTTTCTCTCTTTCGTATACTTCCAACCACTATCACCGCCACCATCACACTAGCTCTCGCTCCCATCTTCGAGGTCGAAAAATCGCGGAAAAGCTCTTTCCCTCATCCTCTCCTAAGCTCTCCTCCTCCCTTTTTCTCACATACACCTTATACGAGAGTAGAAAAGCGCGACCAAGCTACAGTGGAGTAGAAGGCACAACTAAAAAGAGCGAGAGAGAAAGAGAGAGAGGCAAGCTGATGTGTGCTGTGTAGAGCTCGCTCTGGGGCGCGGTAAAATTTATCGTCTTCCTGCCCTCAAGTGAATTACGCTTCCTGTGCAGCGGCAATGCCGATTCGGTGGCAAGCTTCTCCTTCTCCTCCTTCTTCAATCTTCGTTCTTCCTTCTCTTTTCTACCAGATCGAAAAGTCCATTGCTATACGAATCTCGAACGGCAACTTTCGGGGAAAGGATACATATATATACACGCGAAAAGTGTATGTACACGAGGACACGTAAAAGGATAGAAGGAAAGGAGGAATAGGGAAAGTAGCGAGGCGCTGCTTTTGCCTAAGAGACTTTTCAGGACATTCCTTTTCGTGTAATCCGGCAGGCGAACGAAATAGCAAGGCGGTATACCCATTAAGGCTGAATTGAAAACAAGTTGACCGGAGATTTACGTGTAGCAGGACATCGCCAACAACCACGACTTGCCGCCCGTTATCCCAGGCTTGCTTTGTAATATGCGTTAATGGTTGGAAACACAACGCATGTGGAACTTACTACTGCTGTGTGCTAGAGGAAAGCGTACGTTCTCTAGCGGCTAATCCATGTGATTCCCCGGACGAGTTAACCCGTCGATCCTGATTCATTACGCGGGTGCAGTGGGTATACGCGAGAGAAGCTTTGATCTTCCTGCTGCTCCGTCTGCTGTGCAGCTTTGTCGTATAATACGGATAGCTTTGGTTCTTTAATGGGACACTCCACTGATGATTGCCGAGATTTGCTATGAATAATTTATGAAGGATTTCTTTGATGATTTTTCACTCGTTTTGTTTTTTTATGTTTTCTTAATTTGCTTTTGAATGTTTGAATTTATTTTGGTTTAGTATATTTTTTGGGATTAGCTATTATGTAGAACATTGTTGAGTGTCTGTTTTGATTGGATATTTGAATAAGCGAGTTGGTAAGATTCTTGATTTAACTTTTACTCATTTTTCAAAAAAGTTGTAGAATTTTTTTTCTTTTTATTTTTTTTCTTTTCTAAGAGGGTAATGATTAAAGTTTTAAATTTTCTTTAATGACGTACTTATAAAAATACTTGATGTTTTATTTTTTTTTTTTAACGTTGAAAACTTAAATTTAACAAATTTGCATGTTGATGAATTTTATGAGCAAATTAATAAAAAAATTGATTATTCTTCAGACCAAGCGTTTTTGAAACTATAATCTTAAAATCATATTTTTGAAGTACATCATCTTTATCATATAGCTGAAATAATTTACGCTCGCTAATATTTTGAGTTACTATATTAAATCATTTTCAAACAACTCAAAAAACAATATAAAATTTAAAAAAATTCAATATTCTAGTAATAAAAATAGAAATTTTTAAAAAGTTATGAAATTCATGGAAAATTGAAAGTTAAAACGTAAGCCAATAAAATCAGAAAATCGAACTATTGCCAAACATTCATCAAATTCAGCATGTACATGAAAAATCAAATTGAGCTATTTTTTCATTTCAAAAAAATAAAGAAAGTTAATATGTCATTTAAAATAACATAAAAAGTGTTAAAAGTGTTTACTTGTAATTAAATAAATAAATAAAAAAGTAAGTGCACATTTATTAATAAAAATAAAACGCGTCGCGAGGTCAATAACCTGCAACATTACCTACACAATCTTATTGACAGATCAACCGTCAAACATAGCCTATTGGCTTCCTTCCGTCCCATCTTCTTATCTCGCTCGCTTCATCAACAACCTAGTAACTATAATAAGATCGAGTAGGACATCGAACAATTGAATTCGCCGCACGTAGCCAACAATCGAACGAACCTACTGGATTCGAGTTAAAGCAAAAAATAAGAAAAAAATGAGAACGAGATAGACAAAGATAAAATGAGAGACTATCCAAGCTTTATCTTCGAAAGCTCGGGAAAGTATTACAAAAGTAGCGATGACAGTGGGGGTACAGAGTTGGAGAGAGAGAGAAAAAAAAAGGACACGAGAAAGAAAAAAAAACAAAATAGCAGAATGCGCATAATATATACTCCATCGTCCCATCATTAAGGTATACCTTGACTCTTATGAACTTCTTTTTACACGTCCACTTTACCTTACTGCGAGACCAAGTAGTCTGTCTTTCTATCAAAGCGTTTTACCCTTTGCTTCTGTCGCGCTTTTCAGGCGCAATATACGCGTCTAAATTAGAGGTTTACTTGCGCAGCCAACCTCCAAGCCCATAATGACGAGGACATAGAAAAGACGTTCAACCCACAGGAAAAAAAAGTATGTAAAGCGTCAACGTTAATCACGCTCCTTTGCTTGTGTGCGATCTTATATCTGCCTGGTTGCATCCTCCTCTTTGACCTGACGATATTATAAGGAGATTGTAAGGGTGCTAGTGAAAGCTAACGGCTCATTAAGAACAATTTAAGAAATTCTGAATCCTTAAATTTGATAATTTGACAAAATTTTCTTGAACATCAAAGTAAAAGGTATATATATGTAACCGTACTAGCAAATTGTGTACCGGGTGTTAAGCTTTTTAAAGCTCTAGCGTAGCTTTTTAAGGTATATATTTGAATCAAAATTTAAGCTTCTTGCAGAGCTTGCAAAATTTCCAAGAATGCACGATGTATAATAAAAACAACAACGATGAGCTCGTACATTTTCGAGACGAATATTCTTCGGTAAGAAGCTTGCAGAGACTCTTTTCATCGATAATTACACGCCAAGACATATTCGCAGTTATATACGATATACATCGCTACGGTGTCAAAAGTACGTATATTTTACAAGAGTAAAAGGAAAGAAAAGTCCAAAGCAAGCAAAATTTTCTCCCCTGCTTTTAAGCAGAGCGTGAAATCTGTGGCGCGTCGCTGTAGTAGCGTGTATACATCTTAGCTCCTAGCACATGTTACCTACACGCGACTCTTATATACTCGTCTTGCAAATTTTACCTCCTCCTCCGTAAAGCGTGAATTTTGCCGTAAGCTCCGTAATTCCCTTTCTGTTGCGAACAGCTTTTTCCACGCTGTATACGTTTATACACACACACATACACACACACACACACACACACACACACACACACACACACACACTCCCACAACTATACATGCAACATTTTTATCTCTTTCCTTACATCTTCTTCATCTTTCTCTCTTTCTCTTTCTCTCTCTTTTCTATACGTTCCGGAAACTAAAACGTTAATTACTTTGTAAACATTTTCTGGTAGCACTTCCATAATGACTGACATTATATTTCGTTGAAATTCTTTTGTCACCGCATACAACGTTTGAGACGTGCACTACAAATCCTGCTGCTTTCAGTGTGTGTGTGTGTGTGTGTGTGTGTGTGTGTGTGTGTGTGTGTGTGTGTGTGTGTGTGTGTGTGTGTGTGTGTGTGTGTGTGTG
>JAPYZE010005369.1:0-13769 GCA_030522805.1 Leptomastidea abnormis | reverse complement strand
CTTCTTTTGTTAGTTTTTTATTTTTATTTTTCAAGGATGTTGCGTTGGTAATACAATGTTTTATTTTGTTTGTTAAAGATTCTATTGCGATTGTAGGATGCTGTCCAACAATTAAAAGATGTGAGAGATGATGTGCGCAGGTGTGTTGATCGAGTACAAACTCTCGACCAACGTAAACAACAGGTTATTAAATTTTTACCTCAAAATGTTGAACGAGAAATAGAAAGAAGACGCAAATCAACTCGAGAAGCCAGAGAAAATGCAGACATAAGAGCAAAAAAAACCAATCCCGCAGCAACATTACCAGAAACAATAAATTTGTATAAAATTTATCTTCGAAAATGTCAAAGTCAGGCAAACTATATGGAAAAAGAAGTTAAAAATGCGGAAAATCGTCAGAAACAACAACCGAATAATAATAATAATAAGAATAATAACATAAATATTAACAATAAAAATAATAATAATGGAAGAAACGGAAAACCATGTAAAGGTAGAAGATGTTAATGCAGAAAGAAAAAATGTTTTTCATGTACAGATAGTTATAGCTATCTGAAAAGTCTTGTATTCAATCTTCTTCAATAAAGAAATTATTGTCAAATATATTTTTATACCAAATTATTATTTATTCGAATATCTCAATTAAACGTATTATTCCCCACCCCCCCCCCCCTCCCCAATAAAAACTTTAAACAAAAATAAAAATTAAACAAGTGCTTACGTAAGTGATTACGTACTAATACCTTCATTAATAACAATGGAAAAATAAGAAAAAAAAAAAAACAAATTAAATTCATGAACACTATACTTAAATTATTATTATCAAAAAGCATATATCTATTTGAAGCATCGTAACACTTCAAGTTATCCATTTTAATCCGTCATAGCTGGTAATATTTAATTTTTTTAAAAAAACAACCAATTCAAAATTTAGCAACAGTAAATCCCTCTCAAATATTTATTTATTTATTTATTTATTTTTTTTTTAATCTTCCCTCTTTTTGTTCTCTCTTCAAGAAAAATTCTTTTCTCTTAACCAATAGTCTTACTACTGACCACTACTCGACCGTCGTTCCACTCTTCTTTTGTGTTCTGTATATATATACGAAACAAAACGAAGTAGGATGGGAGACTCAACGTCTGAAGCAACATGCTCTTACAGTAAAAAAAAAAAAAAAAAAAATGAAAAAAAAAATAAGAAATTTGTTGTCCTAAAAAACCCCTAGAGCCGCAAATAAAGAGAGACAAGAAAAGAACAGTCGTCGGTAGCTTTACACATACACACATTTACAAAGCTTTAAGAAGGAAGTAAAGTAGAAAGCCACACACGCGAATAATAGAAAACGTCGATCTTCCGCACAGAGAGCAAAGTCCTCTCCCTTCCTTTCCTCCAAACAAAAAAGAAAAAAAAAATAAAATCGATTTTGTATAGTCTTTATTTTTCTTTGGATTTTATCAACAGACTAGCGGCGATCCTACTGGCAAGCAGCTATTTGGTTGTTCACGCTATGCTTACTCCTAACTTGACGTCTGACGTGACATCCTCGTCTAGTGGTGGTGGTGGTGTACCACTTGCAATCGGTTGGGTAGCCCGTGGTGCAAGTGTCAACGACGTCGTACTTAGAAACATCACTATGGTACTGGAGAATTTACTGATGAACTACGAGAATAGTCAGTTACCCACTCATGGACAAGGTAAGTGAAATTGGTGTTGGTTATTATATATTGAGTATTGTATCTGTTTTTTTTTTTTTTGTAGAAGTAGGAGAAGAGTTTAGATTCGTTATAGAGAAGGAAAGTTTTAGACTGTTCGATCTTTAATGACGAAAAGTTTCGAGGGTTCTTCTCTCGATGTATCTAGTGTAAGAGAGGGAGAGAGAGTTTCTGTACTATCGACACTTTTTTTTTTATTTTTACTTTGGTAGTATATATAGGATTGTTGTATTGCACGCTTTTAGAAATAATGGACGATGAGTTATAAGGAGAGTAAGAAGTGAGTTGGATGAGAAACAATTCGATCGAAAGTTGAAGAAGGTTTTCGATGATTGGGAAGACATTAGATTGTTCTAATCACTTTAACGACTTTGGTACCTATATAGTTGGTTATCGCGTGTACTTTTGTTGATTAAGGGAATTCTTATTTTTTTTTTATTAGGTTTTTTAGATAGTTATTGAAAAATAAATTTTTAAAAGATTTTGATAATTGTGTTTTAAAAATTAATTAATTTAAAAAAAAAATTAGTAGAAACTGATTATTTGTAATTTATAATTAGATAATTTGAAAAAAATTTTTTTTATGATAAAATAATTTAAGCATATTCAGCAATAAATTTAATCCTTAGTTTTACATTAGTTTTCCAGAACAGTGAAGATTTCAAATAATTTTGTCTGTTTCTGATGGATTTTTCACGATAATTACTTATAGCCTTCGTTCAAATAATTTCTTTTTTTTTTTTTGAACCCATATTATTCGGTATCCCATTTCGATAATCAAATGCAATTATTTCAAACTGTGTTATCATCATTTTTTTTTTGACTCTTTAATTAAAATCAAAAATTGGCTACAAAGATTTTTCAGCAGAATTTTCATCACGAGATTAATTATAGTACTAATAATCGAAATTGCAACGTAAAATAACCATCCCAAAATCAATCCAAACGCACAACTATCTATATGTATTGAATAATTATTATTCTTTGTTTTCATTAATTAGTCACAATTGCAAAATTTCACTTCTGAAAGATCGCTCTAACAATAAAACTCAATACTATCCCTCTAAAAAAAAAATTCAAAAAAGAAAGTCAAATAAACCAGTAGCTTCAAATAGTTCTTCTATGCAAACAAACACCGGAAACGACCAATTTTCACAAAGCCAACTGGATATATATAATACGCGTATATATAAGCTATCTGAGCGTATGCAATACCAGCCAACTCTTCGAGGCAATCGTTGAGAAAGGAATAGGTAAAGAAAGAGAAAGAGAGAAAAAGTCCACGTGCTTTAGACGCGTGCCAGAGAGAGTATATAGTATCTCGATGACAAAACTCTACTCGCAGCTGCTTCGCTTATATATATATACGCCTCGGGCTTAAAGTTGAAAAGTTTGCACATCTTTTTTTTTTCGTTTTTCGTTTTTTACTATCGTGGAAGGTACTAAAAGAAAAAAATAGTGAATGGCCAGCGTATACTACGTTCGATTTTACGTTGTTGTTTTTTCACTTTTTGAAAGTGAGATAGTATGTTATAGCGCGTTATGTGTTCTCATATATATATGTACCTTTTGAACAAAGGATGATTTTAAATTCTTTTTTCTTTCTCTCTATCTTACTATTTTTGAGCTTGCTTTCGATTTATTTCGATCTCTATTCCGGCCCACACTGTGGTTCTTTTTTTTTTCTTTTTTTGACCACAGTCCATTTTTCGAATTGGCCCTTTTTTTCATTTCCCACCCACACACATATATTTATTTTTTTACTTTCCTCCTTTATATTTTTTTTCTTTTCCTTTGAAAAACAGCCTTTCATTTTTTTTTTTTTTTTAAACTTCGCATGCGTTATTTTATACTGTACCTACTACTTTGTAATGTATGCATTCAACCAATTTTTTTTTTCTCGTAAATTATTACAAAACCTTGGTATACTGCATAAATTACTTTTTATACTCCATAATATAAGAAATAAATATCTCTTATTTCTAATCTCCAACACAATACAACTCCAATATTTGTTATAAAATGAAAAAATCAATTTTAAATCAAAAAATCCTACACACATGTGCACACACATTTGATAAAATCGTCAATCGCAATTTTAACCCATATACACTTATCGTAATCCATTCAAGCATGCGTCTCTCAAATCTCTTCTCTTCTCAAAACCTCTCAAATCTTTTCTCTCGAAAAAATGAAAAAAATAAAATAAAAATTGAAAAAAAAGTTACACATACACAGAAAATACCCTTACAAAAAAATTCCGTCAGTTACACGAGGATGCAGACATTAGCGCACATCATACTATTACTACTACTACTACTACTACTATAGCTTTCTAGAGAGCTTGTATGTACGTATGTATATGTATATGTATGTACCTACAGTTGGATGAAAGCCAGACTCGCGAAAAATCCCATTACACGCTTAGAATCTAAAGAAAGAAAGAAAGAAAAGAAAGTAAAGAAAAGCAAGTAAAGAAGTACGTATACATACGTATATGTTTGTGTTTAGTATTGGCGATTTTCAACGTTTGGCTTTTGCCCTGAGGATGAGGTGTACAGAAAGAGAAGCTTGTATATGCGCGTGACGGGCAAACAACACAGTCCCCCGGATATGCGGTCGGTCTCTCCTCCTTCTCCTCTCTTGCGTATATATAGGTATATAGCTTTCAAGCTTTCAAGCTCGCATATATGTATGTATGCATACATATACTTACAGTTGAACTGTATACAGGTGTATGTTAGTGAGAGGGATTATATATATATGAATAGGAGAAAGCTTTGGTATAGTGAGTGAGTGAGTGAGTTGCCAGACTGAGATGAAAAAATCATTGGGAAACGATTTTTGTATTGTGTGTGTGTGTGTGTGTGTGTGTGTGTGTGTGTGTGTGTGTGTGTGTGTGTGTGTGTGTGTGTGTGTGTGTGTGTGTGTGTGTGTTTGTGTATGTATGTGTGTGGGGTCAGATTTGACTAATATTTGATCGAGAGAATTATTCTTTTTGTCTTTTTTTTTCTCATTACATACCTTTTGTTGTTGATTTTCCTTTTTATTATTATTTTTTTTTCTTTCTTATATCAAATGACGATTGTGATTAAAGTTTATTCGAATATTGATATGTATGTACTTGTATATGTGTGTACTTGATGATGTGTGGATGTCAGCTTTATAAGATACATACAGCAGCAGCTACCTATTAAAACAAATAACCGAAGCGTATATTTTCTAATAAACACGCGAAAATAATAGATACCTTACTACACACACATATGTATATTTATTACATGTAAATGTAAAATATCCATTTTACTATAAACCTATCATTAAGATATATACATATATAGATGTATAGATCATATACAAATATAACAGATATAATCGTAATTTTACCAAAAATTTACAGGTGTGCCAACTGTCGTCAAGACGAATATTTACATACGCAGCATGGGACCGATCTCCGAGCTTGACATGGTACGTTTTATTAAAAACCAAAATTTATTACTTTAACCCCCTTCTACCGAATTTCCTTTATCTTATCAAAACTTGAAAATCGCGAGAAAATGTTCTTGTTCACCTGTATATTATAATAGAAATTAGAGTCAAGGGTGGGAAAATAGTATAACTGGTTGACAGTAATTACAATTACTCTCGTTGAAGACAAGGGAGTTTGTGTGGTTTTGACATAACGAAGTTTTGTGTGTATACAAGAATGTGTACCAGCTTTAGATATAGGTTGTTACAAGGGAAAATGTGGTGTCTTGATTAATGTATACTGTTTGCATAGTTTTGTATATGTACATGTGTGGTATTGAAAAATGAATTGGTATGTGTGGTGAGAATATAGTGTTTTAAAGTGCGATTGATCGGTTTCGATTAAATAGTTTGTTAAAGAGAGGGGAGTAAAAGGGAAAATTGTTTTTAGAATTTAGTCACGTGAAGGAGTTGTTGTTGATAGTTGATGAGGTATTTAATTAAAATCAGATATTTTGTTTGTTTTTTTTTTTTTTAAATTTATTTGAAATTAAAGTTGGGGTATTGTATAATGAGGTATGAGATTAATGATTTTATTTATTTATTTTTTTAAAAAAGATTTTTTTCATGATAATTATTAATTAACATTTTTAATGGCTAAAGTTTAACTTTCAATGGTTTAAATAAATTGAATAAAACTCTACAAAATAAACCACTCTGATGACAAATTTTGAAAATTTTATCTTTCTGTTTGATTAAAATTTATTTTTATCAGGCTTACAATCTTATTTGATTACTAAACTATAATTTATGTGTCTAATAGATGTTGACTCAATTTTTGTCAACAATCAAGATTATAATAGGACATATAATTATAAAGAATTTAAATATTTGAGATTTTCAAATAGAATTTTTAATTTATACCTTTTATAATCAAATAATTTTTTTTTTAATCTCCCAAATATTTATCATGAGATTTAATAAAGTTTAAGACAAATAAAGTAGATTACAATTTTTTACTTCATTCTTTTTATGTATCATCATAAAATTAATATATCCTAATACACAAAGCAATGTAAATATTCTAAGAAAAAAGTTCATTCAGCAGAGCAAATATATTATAAAAACGACATTAAAATAGAAAGTTTAATTCAAATTATCCCCATAAAAATTTTTCATAATAAGCCTCAACTATGCCTCATACACAAAATTTACTTACAGGACTACTCGATGGATTGCTATTTTCGTCAGTCGTGGCGAGATAAGCGTCTCAGTTTTCTCGGTCCAATAAAGTCACTGAGCTTAAGCATCAAGATGCTCGAAAGGATCTGGCGACCTGACACTTATTTTTACAATGGAAAACACAGCTACGTGCACACCATTACCGTACCTAACAAATTATTGCGTATTACTCAAGATGGTGATATACTCTATTCGATGAGGTTTGTTTTTTGTGTATTTTTTTTTTTTTCAGATTTGTTCTTTGAGTTATACGGTTTACAATTTGGATGTTTTTATCTTTTTTTTTTAAAGTCTTTGGTCCGTAAAATTTTTTATTTTAGAAAATGATTTGTCGTGTAGGGACATGTTTGATAATTATTTTTTAATTTGAAATTTATTTGATATAACTCAATTTATTACAATTAGGTGCCAAATTAGCCTTATTTGAAAATTGTATTTAAAATTTATTTACCAAAAATTGATACATCAAACGAAAATATTCTCTTCACTGTCTTAATTGAAAATTAGAATAAACTTTCATTTTTGCTGAAAATTTTGACCCACTTCTTTTCATAAAGTGGGGAAGAAAAAAAAATTTCTTTTTTTTTTTCATGAAATAACGATATTGCTGAATAATAGAAAATCAAGTGAGAAACAGTGGAGAAAAAAAATCTGTACCTATATGTGACTTTTCCATATTTATTTTTTCGATAACAGTTTTAAAGGCAAATACAGTTTTCTTACAGTTTATTTTAACAGTTTTAAAGAAACATTTATTCAATTAAAAAATAAAAATGTTATCTAATAGAAAAAAAAAAAAATAAGAAAAATTTCTTTCTTTTTAATTGAATAAATTTTTATATTTACCAAGCCGACTAATTAAATGCGCAAGAATAGCAAAAAAAAAAAAAAATCAAATAAATAAAAAAAAAGATCCCCGCATGTCACTTGTACAACACACGTTTGTATTCGTGTGCTGGCAATATGTGTGTTGAGTCCCATTTTTCAAGTGGAACGTCTCGATGAACACGCAGACTGACCATCAAGGCGAAATGCACGATGGACCTGAGGAATTTCCCGATGGACCGGCAATCTTGTCCTCTGGTTCTTGGAAGCTGTGAGTTTTTTTTTATACATGATGTGTAAAATTGTTTTTAGAGAATAAAAAAAAAATAAATAAAATAGGAGGAAAAAGAGAAGGGTGGAGGAGTAGTAGAATGACAGTGATACGTGCTTAGAAGAATTTAGTTTTTTTTTTTTTTTTATTGATGAAAAACATGTCTTTAGTTCACTCTCGTTTTTATCAATAAAACTTTATCAAACTTCTTTACAACAATATTGCATACATACAAATATTTTGAACTTTGGCATTTATTTATCTTTATTTATTTATTATTTTTTTTTTCAAATTAAGAAATTAGACTTAGCTAAATGCATGAAACTACTAGTGCCACTTATTTCTTGTTTTCTCCATCTCTGCACCTTTTGTTTTTCTATCATTTCTCTTGTTGTATATTTGAAAATCGTAACTCAGGCAAAGTAAGAGAACTCGTGTATATATGCTAAGAAAGAAAGAGAGAGAGAGACCTTTAAATGGCACAGTGAATCCTAGAAACCTTGGAACTTCTCTTAGTTACCAAAAAGCGACTAATTAAAAGTTGCTGATCTAAGCTGGACTTTTGCTATGCTCTACTCCAACTACTATACTATATACCTATCCAACCTTCTCTTGTAAATCCTGACCTTATATAATACTTTCTTGATATTTTGTGGAATTCATTCATAGTTTGTTTCTTTTGAAAATGAAGACGATATTTTTTGTTTGTTTGTTTGTTTGTTTAGTATTTTTTTTTTGTTTTCTTTTTTTTAATGAAAAAAGTTTATTAGTAGGACGGCGTTAATTAAAAAGAATTGATTGGCTTACAAAGTTGACATAAATAAGTTTTCTGTAATTTATTACAAACTTTAGATATGCAAATTAAATTAAATGAAGATAAACAAAGAAAATATTATTGCTATAATTGACGGAGGATTTGTAATTAATGAAAAAATAAAATTAAATAAAATTGAATAAAAATAATAAGTGCTTTTTTTTATATAAAAATTCTAAGTAACGTCACTAAATCAAAGTGCAAACCTTTAACAGGAAATAAAGAATTTTGTCGACTCTCGAGTATATACTCATATACCTACATAAAAACGTTAACCACTATTACGTGCCGAAAGAGCCAAGAGTCAGATATACAGAGAGAAAATCTCAAGCCAAAAAAAAAAAAGTAAAAACCATTTCGTCGTATCTATCTTAGCTACTTCCAGAATCACAGTTTTTATATATTATTATATATTAACCAATCCATTTTCGTCCCATCTATATACCATATATACTATACCCTTTACCAAAACAGCTTAAAATGAAAAAAAGAAAAAAAAAATCTGTTTCTAAATACGAGCATGAAGAAAGTTTAAGTCTGAATAAATTTCATTTCGCCTCGTCGTGTAGTCGTCATCCTGTTCGCTAAAGAAAAATCTCATGTCCGTATGGCATTTGGATGGAGAACGACGAAACCTCCGACTTGTTATAATATATACTTTCTCATGTACTTCCTACTTCCTTCACCTCTCTCTCTTTTTTTTTACTCTTCTCTTTTCTCGTCTCTTCCGTATGTTCAAAGTTTTAACGTTTATGTCTATATATTGCCATACCTCTCGTCTCTTTTTTTTTTTTTTTTTTTTTTTTGACTTAGCAAAACGAAGAATATAAGAGTGTGTGCAAGAGAGAGAGAGAGAGGGAGTCACTGTTTCTCGTATATACTAACTTTTCCGGCTCATGGCTTATTCATATGCAACAAGAAAGAGAAAGAGAAAGAAAGTGAAACTGTGTGCATGTATATGGGTATGTGGAGGAGACGGAGGAGTTTTGCTTTGAGATTTCTGACTGGAAAAATTGCTGATGTCATTTGAGGAATGATACAGATAGAGAGAAAAAAAAATGAATATTATATGCTTGATTTACTGATTTTTTTCTATAACTTTTCCTTCTCTTTTATAATTGAAAAAATTAGTTTAATAATTTTGTAAAAATTAATAAAGTAAAACTTAACATTTATTTCAATAATTTTTCATATTATTTTTAATTTTTTTTTTTTTATTTATTTATGTATCTAATTATATTTAGCGTGAATAAATAAAAAGACACATTCATTCATTTATATAATAATCTAAATAATTCTAAACAGTAAAACACAAAAATAATATATTCACTCACTTCCTTTTCCTTTAATACTAAACAAGCTTAAGAATCAACTACTCTCTAGTCTCCTTTCAAAAACATACTTTTCAACTTACTGTTTATGCTCACTATGTGGTCCTTATATAGAAATATATAGAACGCGATACAGCATGTTATCAAACACATGTCATACATACATATACATCTTAGATGAAATTTCTTAGCATCAAAGACAGATGATATGTTATTTAGAAATAGCATCATCTACTTTATTTCTTTTCTATATTTCACATCAAAGTATAGTCAAAATTCAATTTTAACCTGTTTCAAAATCTTATCATCAACAAAGCTCCGAATTTAAAAAATAACTAAAAAAAAATAACACTTTTATAATTATCAATTAATATAAATTTAAAAATTCACATAATCACATCATCATTGCCAAACAAATATTAACTACACCTAAAATTTAACCATACAATTATCCTCCTCCTCCACGTTATTATATTATAGACGGCTACACTTCCGGTCAGTTGGTATACGAATGGCAGGATAATTCAAGCGTCAACTTCGAACCAGGCATGGCTTTATCACAGTTTGACTTGATGGGCTACCCATACCGCAACCTCACCTTCATACGAAGAGAAGGCGAGTTCTCGGTACTTCAGGTCTCCTTTAATTTGCAGCGACACACTGGCTATTTCTTGATTCAAGTAAGAGAGAGATAGATAGATATATATGTGTTATATAGTGGAGACTAGTTAACTTACTCTATATACTATATGTATATATAGTGCTTGTTGGAAGTTTTAAAGGGTGGGATGGGATATTTGACACACATATGTGTGTATGTGTGTTAAGTTAAACGACTAGATTAATAGCTTGCTACTTTCTCTGTTTCTCACTTTGATGCAGGTTTACGTACCTTGTGTTCTTATCGTTGTACTAAGTTGGGTCTCGTTTTGGATACATCGAGAAGCTACGAGTGATCGTGTTGGATTAGGTAATCGATTTTTTTTTTGCTTTGATTAATTTAATTTACGTTTATAATTAAATTTTTTGTTTTGTTCTTTTAGGAATTACCACTGTGCTGACCCTCTCGACAATTAGCCTCGACTCTAGAAAAGATTTACCAAAGGTCAAGTACGCCACTGCTCTCGACTGGTTTCTTCTTATGAGCTTTGGTTACTGCATTGCTACTCTACTTGAATTTGCTGGTGTACATTATTTTACAAAGGTAATGTTTATGTTTGATTTTAATGTATTTTAATAAAAATTATAAATTATAAAAAAAATTTTAATTTTTAATGTCAATAATTTTTTTTTATTGCGTTTACACAAAATTCATAGAAAATTACAAAAAAAGCGAATAAATTAAATTTTATCAAGAGCTTATTTTCGCGAATAAGTATCGCAAAAAAAAAAGAAAAAAGAAAATTAACTGTTGTAAAGTCTCCAAGGATATAAATATCCTGTTACTTAAATTTCATAAATCATTTATTCATAAATCATATCAAAAAATAATAAAGTCATTAATTCACTGAGAGTATATTTTCAACTGTAACACGTTTAAATTTATTACATTACCCCCCCCCCCCTATCCCTTCTCCCTTAGTTCTCTCATAAAACATTGTAGATTTAAGTGAAAAACATATCGAATTTTCTTTATTCAGTAATTGAAATTACAAAAAGTTGAAAATTAAATATTCTTTCTCATTGCCAAAATAGTACTTAGAAAAAACATTATCAATAACAAAAGTATAAAGAATAAGAATAATAATAACTATGAAATCTATTATGTACAATTGTCAATTGTAAAATTCTATTTCATGTATAATTTTTTGAAAAATTTTCAATAATCTTACATTTATACAACAATAGAAATACCATCATGAAATAGATTAAACGTAAGAAAACGTTTAACATTTAAACTAGATTTAATTTGACGAGAAGAAGTAAAATTCACCAGTTGACAGTAAAAGGGGCTTGGTGATGGTCGTACACTTATATACATATATATACCTATATATGTAACAATGTGGCCATGTGCACATCCTGGGGTTTGGGTACTAAGCGACTCGTTACCTTCAGGCTTTTCTTTGTATAAAGACTTTGAAATGTCTGGTGAAAAGCTTGAATGTCTAGAGCTCGTTAAATATACCACTTACACTATACGCTTTTTGACGTTGATGGTAACAGACTTTTGAAAAAAAAAAAAAAAATTGTTACTTTTTTTTTTATATGTTGAAGTTTTTTAATGTGAAAATCGTGTAAGCTGTCATTAATAATCGAATTTATATGAAAAGTAATACTTGAGTTAAAATAAGTTTATGGAATTTGATTTAAAAAAATTGTTTTTCAGTAAGATTAACTTTCAAATGATTTTAGAACACTACGTTCTTTTTTTTTTTTTTAATCTTAAAGTAAAGCTTCTTAAAGTAGCATAATTTAATGATACGTATTAAAGCAACAGAGACTCGTGATAAAAGAGAAACAAAAAGCTCATTGATATTAATTTCATCTATTATATGCTCTTTATAAAATAACAAGAGCTTCAACAACAACCAACCAACTTCTAAAGATTACTTTATATTACAGTCAAAAAAGCTTAAAGATATTAAAGCATATAGTTTGAAGTACAAACTTTCACTTTACTTCTATTAAAGCTTACTTTAAGTAAATTCAAAGAATTTGTTGGATTGACCATATTTCAAATGTATTATTTATGTATACGTACAACAAAAAGTATCTTTACCTTTGTTTAATAAACAATTTATAATAATTTTCTTAAATGTGCTTATAATATAATAAAGTGACGCTTGACAAACTTTGTAATTAACCCTTATAAATAGAGTCTAATTATATTCTCATTTTACATAGTATAGAGCTTCTTCAGTATGAAATTTTAGTCTTTGTTAGTGGGCTGGGTGTATACCTATATGTTTATATAAAGAGACAAGCGATATATTCTTTACAGTTTTTTCAGAGCGCGACTTTTATTTCAAATAAAAAGCTTTTTTTTTGTATTATACTGTCAAATAAAAACAAAAGCTTAAAATTTTTGAAAAATTAAGCTTTATAAAAAGCAAAACATAGAATAGCCACTTTGATGCGTTGAAATCATTTTGTTTGTGTCTTTAAAAAAGAAGAAAAAAAAAATATGATGAATAGATATAATTCATACTGTCAAAGACAAAGAACTATGAAATACTTGAAAATCTTCTGGTAAAGTTAACACAAAGTGTTGGCAATAAAAGCAAACTACATTACACACGAGATACACTTAATGAGAAATCACGAGAGTTAATCTTTATATCGCGTAATAACGTAATATTAAAAAACTTTTTATTTGAATCTTATAAACTTCCTCTCAATATAATCCATCTCTTCTTTTTATCTCTCTTATATTTTTTTTTATTATACTACAAAAGACGAAAATGAAAATTAATTTTAAAATGATAAAAAGCTGTATTTTAAAGAAAAAAGTGCTATGGCACTTGTTATACGTACCTATATACTTTTTTTATCGAGGCTTTTTCAGCTGTCCTCTCTTCAAAATGCCCTCAGCTTAAACAATGTTTCTCTTTGCTTTTTGAATTATACATACATAACTGAAATTTTCAAAAAAGAGAACAAAAAAAATTTTTTTAAATATGAGACTGCAAAGGATTAGCGGATTAGCGTATATGCATATATACATTCTTGTCTCCAAAAATAAAGTCTTTGGCAGGGTATATTTACTTTTTATCTACACAGTAGACTATCTTTATCTATATAGAATTAACTCGCGAAGTTTAATTTAAGCTGAAAATCAAACAAAATAAACTGAATTATATTTTTTGTTAAAAAAATTACTTTTTCTTGTTACCCACTTGGTTACCGTAGAAGGGGGCTACTTTGGCCACTTTGAGGCATTTTTGTCTGATTTTTGTTTAATTGCGGTGGCCTAATAAACGGAATCAAAATTGGTTTTGGCCTATCTTGTAGAGCTTGATTCCCTCTACAAAATGCTTTTTTTTTAATTTCGTGCATCAAATAAAAAAATTTCTACAGCCATTTTAAGGAAGTGGCCAAAGTTATACCTGTTTGGGGGCTACTTTGGCCACTACATGAAATAATGAATTTAAGGCCCCGGAAA
>JAPYZE010005366.1:0-33880 GCA_030522805.1 Leptomastidea abnormis | reverse complement strand
ATGAAACCCCTTGTCCAACTTTTACTAATTGACTTTAAGTACGTTTTCGAGCAGGGGACACGTAGGTTGCCATAATTTTGATAATAGACCATATATTATTTTTATTTTGTTGTTTTTTATTTTTTTTATTTATTTCAATCAAAAAAATATCTTATAAAATAACATTTTAAGATTTCATAATCCAATTAAAAATAAAAAAAAAAATAATTATTTTATGCCAACTTTAGATAATTAAGAAAATAAAAATAAAATCAATAACGCATAAACTAATTCCCTCTTATTTATCATTGCAGTTACTTATGGATCTGAAATATTCGTATCCTATCAGATTTCCCTTCAATCCGTCTAACATACGTTTGGAAGACATTGAAGTGCCAGAGGTACTTAACTTGCCGATGCTGAAAAAGGTCTAAAGAGAAACCTATCTAACGACGCGACGCTGGAGTTATATCTTCCATTCGAGGCGATGCATACGATGTCGAGGCCTCGTTGTTGGCTCTTACAAATTTTTATTTTTTTTTATTTGAGTCTTATCTAGCGATATATTGAACTACAAAAAGAAAAGAGTAATAATTGAAATTACTAAAAAAAATCGCTTGCCAATATTGTAAAAGCCACATTGTACGATATTTGTATATTAACACGAGATCATCAAACTGTTGCATTTTACCTGCCGTTATTGTAGCTTCCATGTAATATAACATACATACAAAGCTTAGAACTTAAAAAAAAAGTAAATGTAAAAAAAATAGAAAAAGAAAGAATATATACCAAGTGCGTGCGAGATTTGTTTAAAATCACATTTTATATATATTATGTATATTTTTTTATCGAGCGAGTATAATTTGTATTTTGTGTGCTATACGAACGAATGTTAAAAGTGTAGAAAATAGAGAAGAAACGAGTTACTTAATGCCATACAAAAATAAACTTCTTGGTACTAAAAAAAAAAAAAATAATAATAATACAAGTGAGTTGATTGGTATATAAGCGAGTAACAATTTTTGTAGCTGAATTTATTAGATTATATCCTCGTCTGTGACGAGTCCAATATTGTGCCCAAAAAATATAAATAAGATTAATCATCAGAGTTCTGTAATTAATTCATTACTTAATTATAAATATACACTTGCTATTGTTGACCCTGTGAATAAAATTTAAATAAATATTGTGGAGAGTATGTGCCTTTTGCTAAAGATTTGGAATTTTGAAATGAAAGATATATATATGACCAAGGCAGTTCGATAATAATTCTAACTTTTAATTTTGCTTGTTAGATTTAAAAATTTTTGATAAATTGAAATTAAATAATTTATTTTTTTATATATTTTTTTTCTTTTAAGAAAGTCTATGAAAATCATGTACGTAAAATGCAAGATGTTAATAATATTGTATAATAAATTCTTAACGCATTTGTTTACTAGGAAAAAGAAAAGATTTTAAAAAATAGTTTAACTTAGCGATAATGAAAATTTATTTATTGTAAGAAATCTAGTGATATTTCAAAACCAGCAGTTATGAATGTGTTTAAATTTTTAAAGGGAATAGGAGCTGTATTTGTAATGTATGCGTGTATAAGTAAAAAAGATTTTCGATAGCCTATTGCATTTGATTAAAAATAATATTTTTCATCAAAACAAAAAATCTTTAAAAATATTTTTAGGATGAAATTGTATCTTCCAATTGTATTAAATCTTTATCATGCTTTCATTCGCACAGATGAGTTTTGATTCAAGTTAGCTTGCAAACAATTAGTTGAAAATACAATATATTTATAAAATTGTACAGATGTTTATTTTTTCTTTTTGTGAGAATACTTATAAAAAAAAACAAAATAACGAATTTAATAAATACAGTATAAATAAAAGATTAAACTAGAAAAAATAGTGCAATATTTTATGTAATAAAGTAGTATAGCTTTTAAAGGCGATTAGAAAAAAAAATATATTATCTGTACTTATTGTTAAAAGAAATTAATTTTTTGTTACGATTCTTTGAATAAATGAATCTTTAAACTTGTAACACCTGCTGTAATGATAACAGAGCTGAATATTTTTTTTATTTGCATAATAAGTGCAATATACTTTAGTTTAACTATATTACGAGTACAAAGGAACATTCAAAAAGATATATTATATTTATGATAGCATAGACTATGTATTTTGTGATACGAGAGATAAAGGACAACGAGAGAATTTGAGGTCAAAGGCATATTGAAGGGTCTCAAACAGAATTGCAAAAAATGTAATAAAATGATTTCTGTCAACTATTTTTATAATCAAATTAAAAAGATAAACATGCGCTTATCATATACTATAGTGCCATTATATTTGTTCATTCCGAAAAAACTGCCTGTTTAAATGAATTATTTTCATATATTTTCATATGAACGCATCCGTTAATGAGGTGTACACAAAATATGTTCAATAATTAAATCCTATAATTGTAATAAAAAGTATTGTACGACCCACCGGAAAAACAAGAAAAAGTGTTGCTTGCAATTCTTACGTAACAATTGTTTATTGATGAAACACAAACACCTATACTGTTGCCCTTCGATTTCCACCGAATTTATGTGACTTAATTAATTTTGTTCCTATAAATACAGTAAAAATGAGATCATTTAAAAGACTTGTTTTATTTTCTTAACTAAAATTTCCATCTAACAATTATTTACACAAAAAAACCTTGTACATATAACTTTTTATCATTATTGGTCATAACAATTAATATAAAAATAACCATCCAAGCACCGACTTAATAGACGTTTTCTTTTTAATTTTTTGGCATTTTCGAATTCCCGCACTAGCATTTGAACATAATCTGTCTTGCACGATGGGATGCTCTCGAGAAAGAGAGAGAGAGAGAGAGAGAGAAAAGAGGGATTTGTATTTGTACCATTAATACTTACATTGTCGTTTGTCAATTGTCGGTCGAACGCGTGGTCGAGCATTAATTAGTGCCTGAACCTTTGTCCTTTGCTGGTCCTAAAGCAAATTTAAAATTTTACCGTTAAAATAAGTAAGGACAAACCACAGCTTTACAATGTAACGAGTAGCAGCTAAATTACGAGACCTGGAAGAAAGAGGAGAGTTTTGGATTTTCTTCGCAGTCGACCATCAAAAGGAAAGGAATTAGGGGAGAGTTGATCTCTCGAAACATCAACGTCGCGACCACCTGTGCATTTTACCTACATCCGACCGAGTTGATTTTAAATATTGGAAGACCGTTTTAATCATGGACCTTCTCGACGATGATGTTTATTTTGATTGCGAATCTAATACCCCAACACCAAGGAAGAACGCTAGGTAAAGCTCCTCTTTGTTCTATATAATATCATTTGAAATTCAAAAATAAACAACGACCTTCAATACACTGCTATTTTTATATACGATGTTATTTGAATTTAACGTTATATACTCGTAGCAATTTTATATTTGTATTTTCACGTACCTCTAACTATTTTAAGTATAAACAAAATTTAATAACTTGTCAGTTAATTAAGTACCAATCCACTCCAAATGTAAACGTTAAAAGAAAATTCACTTAGATTTGCGTACGCCATTAATAATGCTTGTTTTTGCGCATATGCCAATTTTTGTGTTAGCTTAATCTGAAAAAATTAATTTTTATACATATATGCAGTGCTTTGCATATGCACTAACAGTTTTTTTACTTTCACTCGCTCGTACATGCAGTGTCTCGCGCACTCGATTCAAAATCCTGATCTAGAAGTATAATATTCTTTACTTTGATAAATAAACACATCTCTATCGATGATCCTCAGATGAGATTGACTATTCTGGCAAGAGATCTCATCTGATGGCTCAGTAGCTGAGATTTATCAGCAGGATTTTTTAATAAATAAATTTTAATTTGCAAACCAGGGGTCAGACATGCATCCAGCTCAGCACCCCCAGCAATGCCAAGGTCAAAAGTTATTATAGCAACAATGTCAGAAGTTTAATTGGACCTCCAAAATTTTACCTTTCACCAGCGCTTAAGAATTCCAGCTGCAAGGTCTCGCAGTTCAAGGAATTATTTGAAGTAAAGTCAAGTAATATGGCAAAGGAATCAACAAGCGTAAGCTTGTCCAAACCAAGCTGCTGCTCCTCTAAAAACAATCAGGAATTTCTACCAATATCAATGATAATGAACCGGCAGAGCCTTAGATTGGTCAACACACCAATCAAGCCGGTAAGGATGCTGAGAAAAATGTATTCTCCAAATCAGGAAATTAATTAAACTATTAAAGGTCAGTATTTATTATTTATGTGAGATATAGAATCATTTGATTTACTTGTTGTGCTATTTATTTTGTTTTATCTTTTTTTGTTTCAGATTAAATTTTCTGAAGATATTTTAATCAATTTTATAATTAAAAAAACTATTGGAAAACAAATAAACATTTGTCTTTTCTTTTATTATAATGGATTCAAATATCTCAATTCTGGAATTTAAAATTTGATTTCCACCAAATTCATGTAACAAAATTGATTTTTTTTTTCTTAATACAGTATAAATGAAATCATTGAAATACTTGTTTTATTTTCTTTTCTTGCCTTCTTACAAATTTATCCAACATCTTTAAAACTATTTTTAAAATCTTTTTAAATACTAATAATTCAGGATATTAAATAATAAAGTTTTAGTTTTAATACTTTTATTTATATATAAATTACTTTTGATGAGTTTTTATCGTAAATGCGCACTTTGATTGTGTGTAGAATGTAATAATAAAAATTAAACATAAAAACGAAGCGTATTAAAAACCGGCATGAGAAAAATATTCAGCATATAACAATTTTCTGACGTTGCTTTTTTAAAATGACAAACCATTTCACGTAAATTAGTAACCAGCGGCGTCAGCCGGCGAACGGATGTCATCAATTTTCAAGATCATTTTTACCAGTTGTGTAGCCAGCAAAATTTGTTGAGTTTTGCTCTTTAGTGATTCAATCACATTTTGAACTCTCATATCTGAAAAAAAAATTAGTTTGCATTAGACTTCATTTATTAAAAATTCATAAATTAAAACATGAAGAATCATCTCTTACCAGAGGTACCGCGATTCATGCAGTCAATACCCAGTGCAGGGTTCTTGTCAGCAAGCTGTCGAGATTTGACCTCAGAAAGGGCTGTGACGGATGACAAACCGCAATTCTCAGCTAATGCCATGGGAATAGCCTCCAAGGCATCGGCGAATGCACGGTAAGCATACTGCTCGATTGTGCTGATGGAATCAGCACTTGATGCAACAGCTAGAGCGCAAGAAATTTCAGCAGCGCCGCCTCCGTAGACAATCTTGTCATTGGTGACAAGATTACGTACGGCACAGAGAGCATCGTGGATTGAGCGTTTTGCTTCCTCCACAATCTATAAAAAAAGCAAAATAACTCATGATAAAATTAATTTTTTTAAAAAAAAAAGCTTGATTAGATAAGTTTTTAAATTGTTGCATTTTAATCAAATTGATTAATAATAGAAATTATTACAATAGAAATATAATTTAAATGCTTTAATTTTGCAAGGTGTCTGAACAGTAAATGCATGTTTGGCACCACTGGAATTCTCCTTGCAGAGATTAATATAAAATAAAATATTTTAATCATACCATTTTGTTGCCTCCACGAATAAAAATTGTAACTGCACGAGAGTTTTTGCACTCCTCAATCACCAACATCCTATCTTTAGTTGTACCAAAAGTCAATTCTCTGACAACACCAGCATAACCAAGCTTTTCAGGTGTAAGTTCTTCAAAACGAGGCACGATACGACCACCTGTCGCAATGGCAATCAGCTATAATAAATTGAAATAAATTATTACTAATATCAGAATAGTTTTTAAATTTGTATTTAACATATCTTATAATTCTCGGATCTCATAATCATTAATCATGGGAGCCAACACAAAGCCACAATTTGCAATACTTTATTTTTTAATTTTTATTTTAAATAAAAAAAAAAAATGATTTTCTTCTTTATATAAAATAAAAATTTTTTTAAAAATAAATAAAACATATGTGACTTTTATGCTCCTCTAAGGCGCTTTTTTCGTCATTGTATACAAAACTATTCTTAGTCAAATTATTATGCCTTTTTAATTAATTAAAAGAATTATGATATTACTAAAAATAACTTACTTCAATTTCTGGACCTCCAACCCATCTCACTGCAGGCAATTCTTTTTGTAGAAGAAGGTGGTTTGCTTCATCATCAAAGCCCCACTGACAAATTGCTAAAGTAGCACCGGTCTCTTTAACTTTTGAAACCATATCAGTGAACTTCTCTTTTTCATAATTCCTCAAGGCCTTGTAATCTTCGACTGACGTAACATCAAGCTTATGCTTTGTCTTAGGCTTTGGGGGTTCAAATGGACATGTCAAGATGGCCAGTTTGACATTTTCCAATCGCTGAAAATTAATTGAAGATAATATGTTAACTTCAGTAGTAACCTAACACCATAGTTACCAACAATTGTCAATTCTGCATTATTCCGCTATATTTTACAAGTTTTTTAAAATTATTTTATTAGTCAGATATTTACCTTAGGCATTTGTGGATGACTGAAATCTTTGTCAACGACGACACCCTTTACTAACATTGTATCTTCCAGACGACCGCCGACTTTGCCTTCAACTTTGATCAGTTCAAAATTTACATCTCTGCTTTTCAAGTCCGCTACTGCCATAACGGCATTTACGGAAATTTCGGCCATTTGACGATGACATTTGTTGACGCTGGAAATTGTTCAAGTTACATTAGTTGAAAATGTACAAATATACTTTTATGAAATGTGCAATTATTTTAAAAAATAAAGCCCTCAAATCTCATAATCTTTGATCATAGGAAAAACTGCAAGGAACTCTTTTTTAAAATGAATAACTTTAAATTATAATTTAAACTCTTCAAAATTAGAAATAATTTCAAATAAAGCAGAGATGACAATAAAAAAAATTATTCATTGTAATACTAAAGTTCCTGCCATCCTCTGTTGCGCTTTTGTCATCATCGGGCAAATATAAAGTATTGTAAATAAATAAAATAAACTAACATTTTTGAGCCAAGAGTAGTCATGGCAACTTTAATAAGTGGTTCAAGGTTATCAGGATTAACTGGGAAAGATTCTGCAATTTTATTCAGATGTTGATTTGCACACTTGGCAGCTAGTTCAAATCCATCAGCTATCCTGATAGGATGGATGCCTTTATCCAGGAGTTGTTCAGCTTGCTCCAATAGAGCTCCAGCCAAAACCACAACTCCAGTAGTACCATCGCCAATTTCATCATCCTGTGACTGTGAAAGTTGGACCATCAATTTGGCAATTTCATGGTCCAAATCCATATTCTTAAGTATGGTTGCACCATCGTTAGTAACTGTAACATCGCCATCACTGCTAACTAATAACTTGTCTAAGCCCTTTGGCCCTAAAGAACTCTTGAGAGTATTAGCAAGTGTCCTAGCAGCAGTTATGTGTGACTGAAAAAAAAAATTAAAGTATTACTTATATAAATAGTTAAGAAACTAGAAAATTTTAAAATAATATAAATCTGTTATTTTTTAATAATAGCAAGTTGTATAGTTTGTCATGTATGCCCTCAGGTTACAGCTAGACCATCACAGAAGGTAGGGGGAGCAAATTGCAATATTAAAATGTTTATTCCATTGATCTTTAAGCTCTAGCACCAGTTAATACCAATACTACTGAGCAACAAAAGTCATAACAGAATAAATAATTTAATTTTGCAATATAAAAACCTTATTCACAGTTTTTTTTTCATCATTGGGCATACATTTTCAATAAATTTATTTTGTTAAAAATTGTAAATTTAAAGAAGAAGAATAATCATAAGTTTTAAAAAAATTTGAATAAACATGATTAACATATCGTAAACTCTTATCAATTAT
The DNA here is from genome assembly GCA_030522805.1 of Leptomastidea abnormis. NCBI lineage: Eukaryota > Metazoa > Arthropoda > Insecta > Hymenoptera > Encyrtidae > Leptomastidea > Leptomastidea abnormis. The sequence goes on along the minus strand of JAPYZE010005366.1, from coordinate 25,972 downwards.
AATGACATAAAATCGAGATATTGTTGAACAATTTTTGTCAACTCAATTAATAGAAATTTAAATTGAAAATAAAATACTAACTGTAACTCAGAAACTTTATATCCATCGCATCATCACCATTTATGGTCATAAACCAAAAACACTTAGAAAAGACAATAAAAGAAAGCAATAAAAATAACCTTTTTTGTTTAAAATTACAAAATTTTGTCAACTAACAAAAAATGAATATTACCAAAGGTAATATCGCAAAATAAAGCGACGTACGTACGAGTCGTAGAATAGAATTTTCAAGCACGTATACTACAAACACCAAACGGCCATTTTTCTTTCAGCGGTGCACGTGCACCCTCGTGTGCATCTCATACCCGTTTTCCCCACAACCCTCGATTTCGACAGGTACACATCACAAGATCCCATCAGAACATACAAATCAGCCCGGACGTGTGCAATATTTTAATTGCAGCAATAACTCCGAAACTAATAATAGTGCATAAATCAAAGAGAGACGCGAAGCCGGAGTCGAGAGTTAAGGTTATGAGCCTACCTTGATGGCATCATTGCCGGTGAGCCGTTTCTGCTTCTCCTGGTCGCGTAGGATGAGAAAAGGCCTGCCGTACTCGTCAAACGCCAACTGACCCGGTAGCATCGTCATCCTTGCAGCGTCTCTTTGATTGCCTCAAAGGGCTGATTAGTTTTTTTTTATTTACCTTGAGATAATCCTCTTTCTTTAGTGTAAGCGCGGCGGACGCGAATCTTCACCGTTCGGCTCTTTTTACGCGACGAGCAGCCATCTTTGGTAGTTCAGTGCGCTGCTGAGGAAAGATAGAGAGAGAGAGAGAGAGTGCGAGAGAGTGGAGCGCGCGCGGTCAGTGAATGACACCATTTATAGAGGGCATAGCATTTATGTTTTTTCCAATTATAAAGTGGCGCGGAGTTTGATTTTTTTTACAAGAATTTAGAAAGAAGGCAGTAAAAAACAACATTTTAATTGAATATCTTAAAATAAGCATGAAAAAAATTGTAGCTTGACAATTAATTAATTTAAAAAACTTAAAATTAAAATGAGTTTGAAACACGTATAATTAATATTTAAAAAATACAAAAATTTTAATTTAATTTTTAATATTTTTAAGAACTTATTTTTATTCAATTAAAAATCATGTAATTTAACACGATTAAAGCTATTTTGCTGCCTAAATTAAATTTTTAGTAAAAAAAAATTCTTACCTACTTAATTAACATTTAGATTTATTTATTTATCTCATATTGCTTAAGGTTGTTTTCTAATCAGAGATTAAAAATTCAAAACAACAAATGCTGGAACATCACTTAACTGTATATAGAAATTTACAATTTTTATTTCTTATATAATTAAAATTAATGCTTTGAATTACAGTAGTACAGATAATTATCTCTGTATATAAGATTATGGCTTGTAATATTGCACAGTTTTTAATTATTCTGACAAATAAATAATATTAGCTGAGGTGAAAGAAAAAAAAGTACACTCAAATTTAACAATTTAATTAGCATATTACGTTGATACGTGAAAAATTAAAGTTAAAGCTTTTAGAAAAATGAACTTTTTTTACATCAGGTTAAGTAATGTTCATTTAATTAATTAATTTTGTCACACTTGTCACATTATTCTACCAACTTTTTAGTATTTTTGCAGTTAGCTGCGTGTTTTCAGATGGTTGATTTCAATTGCTTATTTTATACAATTTGAAAAAATTAAAAGTTGTGATATCCAGCATATATTTATTTCCAATTTTCAATTAACAACGAAACAAAAAACTTGAACAGAAATGATAAACAAATTAGCAAGGGCTAATAAAGAATCTTTTATTTCCATGATTTGGCTTTACAAACTTATAGGTCTACTACCCTTTGAAACATCAAACGGAATTCCAAAAATAAAATTGCTCATATTTTATAGTTTAATTAAAGTAATCTTCGTTTTTTACTGCACACACTCTACAGAACTTCCTGGTAGAAAGAAAATGGTAACGTCATTAACTTACATCATATTTTTAATCATAAAAAGTACTCATTATTTTACAACTATTGTCGTTACAATTTTTGGATTTTTATCTTACAAGGTAATCCGTTTCATAAATTGTATAATCTTTAATTAAAAAAAATTTTTGATCTTTATTCATTTTATATATCATATTAAAATATATTATTATAAATGATATTCATCATGTTATTTAAGAAAATACTAAAATGCATGAAAAAGATCACGGCAATGTACCGATATCTTTGGCGCCGCCAAATAAGGTTGTTTTTATCGCAGGAATCGAAATAAACATTTTTGTTTGGATAAACTTTAAAAAAAGGTTCACGGGTCCACCTGTCACGAAAAAGAAACTAGTATATGGGTATCCTAAACCAGGGGGGAGGGGGGTCCGTTTGTCGACGGTCGGTCGTGGCGCCCCACGAACAGTACAATTTTCCATCTCCGGATACCAATAAGCCTAAAAATTGAGACAATGGCCCAGGAAAGTTTGGTTACCCTGGATGTAGTATGTTTTTTACATTAATTTATCGAGGAAACCACTTTTTTTGACTCCAACTATAAAAATATTGCCTTATTTTGTGGCGCCAAAGATATCGGTACATCCCCAAGATCACACTCGTGGATGAAACTTTAGAATTTTTTGGAATGAAACAAAATTTTAAAAAAGATGAAAATAAGAATATATTAATGTTCATCACTTGGAGCTGTGCCTGGTTATCCTCCTGTTTAATATATTTCATTTCAGTATATTTAACTGTAGGAAATTGTCTTACTTCTTTTTTAACAGTTGTCCCATTTGAAATCTCAATAATTACACATTCGACGATAGAGTTAAATTTTATTATGTCCATGAAGTGAGTTTCTTTTAATAAATTCTTCTAAAAATCTTTAAAAATAACCAGCTTAACGAAACGTATTATTTGTAATTTACTACAGATCATTAAAAAAAAGATTTAAAAAAATTAATTTTTTAATTAAAATTGCTTTTATGCCTCACACGAAAGCTAAAGTCAACTATTCGAAAATAATTAAAGACCATAATTATCGAACACTCAATAAGAACATACATTTGATTATTAGTAAGGACAACCTCGAATTATTATTTTCTACTGCAAGGTATTAATTTAATAAAAAAATTATCATCTTATTATAAGAAATAATCATCATTAAAATCCTTAAACTTCTAGGCAGCTTCATTTGGAACTGTTTAAAATTACTCAAAAATTAAATAAAGCTTATGGTAAGCAGTTATTGGCCATAATAGCTATGAAATTTTTGCTTATTGTTGGATTGCTTTACAACGTTTACGTGTATACTACATTAGAATTGTCCCCTGACATTGTATTCAGAATACTCAAATGTTAATAGCTCGTTGCAATCAATTGCATTGTTGTTTATGCTTCAGTAGACGTAAAAAAAGTTGTAAGTTATTTTAAATACTTATTTTAAATTTTAGCATTAAAGAGTATTCTAAATTATTTTTATATATTAAATAAATTAATTAGTTTTTGTAAATTAGTAAATACTCAAATTTTAATGATGAAGATTTTATATTTAAGTTTAATTTATTTGTCAAATTAATGCAATTTTAGTCTCAAGAAATAATCAGAATTGCCAATGAAATTCAAGTGATGCATGGTAATATAAACGAAGAGGTATGTATAATACTTATGAGAAATATTTAAAATAAAAATAAGTACAGTCAAAAAAATAGAAAAATTACATTGTAGAAAGGTCATTTATCAAACATTTACTTTTGTCACGAATTCGAACAAATTTTTTTTTTACACATTTGTATAATATAAATTCGTCAAAATAAACTTTATATACATGACTTTTCATCTCGATATTCATTCGGTGAAAAAAAATTTTTTTATTTGAATCCATTATATTTTTGTTAATTTATGTATGCGGCTTTGCTACTTTCAGAGTTTATTTTGTTACTTACTTTTATATAACATTATTGTATTTTTTTAAGATGAGATTTGCCTTGTAAAGGGCCCACGCCCGTCTACTTTCTCAATACTATTTCGTATGAAATGTATGAAAAAGGCTGTATTAATTTTAATAAATTATTTTTTCATTTCATGGATTTTCGAGTTTTTAAATTCGTCAACTGGAAATTCGATAGATTAATGACCTTTCTATACAATGTGATTTTTCTATACGATCGTCAAAGCTGCATAGGAATGTTATGGTCACCCATTATTCCGCGGCATAGCAACCACGACCAGCACAGCTTAATAATATAAGCTTAAAGAGCCTCTTACCTTTGTTCTAGCTCGTTTATTATGCATTATCATATCAGTATTAGAAAACCATAATTATCATATTAACTTGTTTTTCATAATAGCCATGAAGGTAAGAAAAATATTTACATTTTTTAAAAATTTTTTTATTGATTAAAATTTCAAAAATTGATAGTTTCTAATAAGTAAAATTATTTGAATCTTTGTAAATTTTCATTAGTACATTTTTTTATACCTTCATCTTATATGATAAATAAATATAGTTCTAAATAAATTCTAAAAAACAATGAAAAAAATTTGTTAATTTTCGTCCAATTATAGTAAATCAAAGTTTTCTTTGTCGAACAAAATAATCGCGAGTTATCATAAAACTTATTTTAAAGAAATTTTTACGGATTAGTCAGAAATTGCAATTGCTTATACGAAAATAAAAAAAATTAAAAACAATTGCAATTTTCAACTTACCGATCAGAGTTTTAAAAAGACCCTTGGTAACTCTTTATTATTTGGTCTGTCAAAGAGAATAAGCTTTAAATTATTAAAATAGGATTAAAATTGTCGAAGGTTCAAATGATTTGTTAACTTTTTAGAAAATTATCAATTTCTCTAATTTTTAACAATAAAAATTTTTTTTTTATTTATATTAATTTTAGCCGTATAATAAAAAACAAAGTTATATGATAAAGTTATATGATTATATGGTTTTCTAACACTGATATAATAAATGTATAAAAAACATGCTAAAACAAAGGTAAGAGCCTCCTTAATAGCTTTGATAATCAGCCAAAGTGGAGTTCGGCTTATTCACCAAACTACCCTTGCTAATAAAAATTTATATTAAGATTGTAAACTTATCGCTGAATTCAATAATTATATTTTTGTTTTTTTATCAAAAAAAAAAATCGATTCTAAAAAGTAAATACTCAATTTATATGAGTTTAGTTATTAAAATAAATAACCCTATATGTATTTTAGATTGATCAACTGTTTTTCCAAATAATGTTGCATCCTCTAAACTTTTCTGTTTGTGGCTTTTTTAACTTGGATTTTCATTTTGTTAGACTGGTTAGTATATAAAATCAATATTTCATTTTTTTTTATCCACTGTTGTGCCTGGATTATATTTTTTCTTTTGTTGAAATTTATGAATTTATATGTATATATGTATGTATATATATATATATATATATATATATATATATATATATATATATATTATTACAGTTTTTCGGTTCAATATTAATTTATCTGGTGATAATGCAAAATCAATCTGATTTGATGGAAAATTCATTGTCAGCTGTTCAAAGCATTATAAAAGCAATTGATAACAACACTTCAAATTAGTTTGAGTTGTATACAAATTATAGGCACTACCCGTAAATTGAAAGATAAAAATTTTTTGTATGGAAAACCAAAGGTCAAAGCTTTTTGTAAAATTAAATTTTTTATTTCTATCCTTTTAGATAATATATTTGTTTTATTTTATAACTTTGACACTGTAAGTCAGTAAATCTATTTTTTCGGTTTGTATATTAGTACATTTGTATCTAGACATGCTCGCATGTCGTTAAACATTAATAATTATAAGTAATTGTAAAATTAAAAAGAATATTGTAAAAATTTTCAATTATTCTTCTAGTTTTTATTTTAATCAAATTATTACTTTTGAGTTTTTAAATAATATGCCAAGCAGTAAAAATAATTATAAAAATGGCACATAAATTAGCAACATCGAAAAAAATTTTTCTTCCAATAATTTGGCTTAACAGATTTTTAAGTTTACTTCCTTTCGAAACACCACATGGTTATCCTAGATTAAAATCAACTTTTTGTTTTAATTTTTTAAAATTAGCTTTTTGCAGTTATTGCGTGTACGATACAGATATTCCCGGAAGAAGAGCAATTTTTACATCCACCACTTATATAATTAATTTATCCATAAAATATTGCTATTACATTTCTACCATTATCATTATAATTTTTCGATATTTCAATTTCAAGGTAATTCATTATTAATATATTTTAACGAAAAAAAAGTATATTGAAAATACAATAAAAACTTTTTACTCATTACAATTATATACAGTATAAGCCGTTTAATCGCAATTAAGTTTTTCATTCGTAAGATCTAAATAAATAAAAAAAATATTTATCCTTCAAGCAAAACGATCCGGATATAAATTGATAACAATTAATAATAATTACGTATAAATTTTTTTTATGATATAAAGTTATTGCTACTTTTACAAACTTATTTGCTAAAATTAGACATTACATGTATTGATGTATTGAAAAGATCAATTTATTTAAGCAGTTTTATATAAATAGTTTTTTCGTTAAAAAGTATGAAGCTATTATAAATGTTGCAATGTTTTAATGTAAATAAAAAGTAATTATGTATATTGTTAAATTAGAAAATAGATATATTTATCAAAAGAATCACACTCGTGGACGAAACCTTAGAAACATTTGGTATAAATCGATGTTACGCTAAAGATAAAAATGAAAACGTTCGAATACTTGCCACGTGGAGTTGTGCTTGGTTTACTGGATTATTACTTTATTTTACCGCAGTATATGCGGGCGAATATGACTGTTTTACAGCTTTTATAAGCACTGCTCCTTTTGAAATTGCATTACTTACACATTCAGCGATCGAATTAAATTTTATTTTATGTATCAGGTATAACTACATTTATTAAATTATAATCTATAAAAGATGACCGGTAAAATTTAATTTTAATCTTTGTAGATCATTAAAAAAAAGATTTAGCAAAATAAATATTCTAATGCATAATGTGCTATTTGTTACAAATTTAAAATTAACAACAAAATACAAAATGATTTTGGATGGTAATTTAAAAAATAGCCCCCAAAGTAGACATATGATGGAGTGCTGCAATGTTAAATTTTTACTTTCTACTACAAGGTATCTTAATTTTTATTATAATAAATTCATTCATAAAATGTATTTTTAATAAAATTTTCGAAACAGGCAACTATATTTAGAACTTTTCAAAATTTCTCGAAAAGTTGAAAAAGCGTATGGCAAACAATTATTGACTGTGATATCAGTAAAATTTGTATTAATTGTTGGAAATATTTACAATGCACATCTTTATTACAAAACCGCATTTTCAATTCATATACTATTTAGAATAATATTTTGCTCGTTTAATGCTATCTTCAGCTCGATAACTTTATTGTGCGTTATTTATACGTCAGTGGATGTGAAAAACGAGGTAAGTTTAGTGCTTTTTAAAATAACTTGAAATGATTGTAAAATAATGATTTTTTTTTTTAAGTAAATATAATAAATTTTTTATTAATTTATTTAACAAAATTTTAGGCGCAAGAAATAATGAGACTGGGAAATAAAATTTTGGTGTTGCATGACAATATAAATGATGAGGTATTGTGAAAAATAATTATAATACATTTGAAACTTTTCGTAAAACTGTAAGTAGATAAATTTTGTATTACAGTATCGCTTTACTCACTTATCGTATTACTTTTTAGATTAATCAATTGTCTTTGCAAATAATGTTACATCCTCTCAATTTTACCATTTGCGGCTTTTTCAACTTAGATTTTCATTTTGTTAAGTTGGTTAGTACAAGACATATTTTATTGTTTATTTTTATAAATTGATTTTATTGATTGAATATTGACGTTCGTAAATTAAAGAATACCTACTTTAATATACCGATTTGCTTTTTATTCAATACTTAAATGTTGTTCATAATATAAATTTACAGTTTTTTGGATCGGTATTAATATATCTGGTAATACTTCTGCAAAATGAAGCTGCTTTAAAAAAGACTAGTGCATCAGCAATTAATAGTATTTTAGCAGCAATGAATAACGATACATCAAATTGAAAAATAGATTTTTTAATATTTACTCTTAATCACAAATATGTCATGTACATGGGTATTGATTAATACAAATAAATTACTTGGAAAATTATATAATTTATTTACACTTGTCAAAGCTCAATATTTTAAATAATTTCAAGCAAACTAAAGAAGTTTAAAAATTTACTTAATGTACTTCGAAAAATTTTATGAAAAAATCATTGAAAAGAGTGATTGAAATGTAATAAAAAAAAAATATTTATCCATTTTTACAAATAACTGCAGGTACTGTAAATTTATAATACTTGACAATTTTTGGTAAGACAATTTTTGAAATTAGAGTTTATCAACTATTTGTTTATATTGTACGACTTTATTATGTATTGAGTTTTTAAACACGAATTGTTGATACAAAATTTTGTAATAAATGAATAGAATGTATACTTCTTTCATAGTAGCTTCAAGTTGTTAATTAAATAAAAATATAAATTATTTAAATCCATGACGTGTTTTTCATTATTTTATGACTTGTGTTTAAAACTTTTTTTCATTTTTTTTAATTTAGTAGTAAAGAAAAAAGGGCTTAATCGCATGATTTTTTTCCTATAAGTTAATAAAATTATTATTTTTAAAAATATAAAATGCAAATTAAGAATTTCAGAACATTTTTAATGTTTTTGAAGCCAAATGTGACAGAATAATGAAAAAAACTTTTTTCTTTTGTAATGGGGCTAAATTTTACGATCGCTCAGGCTGAATATTATATAGCTAGTGTTTAAAAAGTAGCAAAATTTAATTTTTCAACTTGAAATATTCCGGGACTCCCTCAATTTTTAATCTAATAATCTTCCACGAAAACAATTTTTTTTATTGAGAAAAAAACAATTTAATAAAACGAAATTATAAAAATACTTTTTGAAATCATCTGGATTTAGCTTTTATTCTATTGACGTCCCCTACGAAAAGTAAGGAGATTCAGGCTTTTACGAAAAATAATGAGGTTCAGAGGGTCCCGGCGAAGTCCAACGAGATTCACGGAGCTCCGGCAATAAACTTGTTATTTAATTTCATAATATAAAAATATAAAAAAAAAAATTAGACCTTTATCAAGAGTGCGTTGTATAGTAGACTTACAAATTTTTGCGATAATTTTTGATGGAAAGTAGTGGTGGAATTACCAATTTAAAAAAAACTTTTTGCCGGAGCTCCGTGAATCTCGTTATTTTTCGTTAAGGCTTTTGAATCTCATTACTGTTCATTAAAGCTTTTGAATCTCTTTATTTTTCGTAGAGGACCTCGCTACATTCTTTAAGTAAATTTTTTCAATTCGCTGACGAATAATTGATCATGTTTAAACGGTTAAATATTTAGTATTCATAATACAATTTGTTTCTCTTCAGTAAGCTTATTTATGTTCCATATGATTAAAACTACGAATGAACGCAAATTATGCAACATGCACTTGTATCCCAGAAGGAAGCTACTTATTATCTTTATTTCTTGATCAAAATTACAAAGTGAAAATAGAAAAATAAATAATAGAAAAACGGTATTTTGTTTTCAAAATTTAAGAAATTAAGCCTATTAATAATTAATCAAATCATCCAGTTTAGCCCCTGTGTATAGTTTATTAATATTCCCTAAATTTTTAAAATCTACACTTAACTATAATTTTATGTAATCACTCTTTTCTTTAAAAAAAGATTCATTAAGTTTCAAAAATTATAAAAATAAAATCAATATCAAATTATATTTGAACATTCTATGTATAAGGATATTTTATTTGACAAAGCTACAACATTAATTGTATTATAATTAGAAAATCGGAGGCTTAAAGAATACTCCATCATATGAAATAATGATTTTTTCTGATATTCTTATCACTTTTTTTAATTTATGTTTTTTAATACTTTAGTGTAGTAATAAAATAATCATCAGCATAAAAATATTTATTAAATTTAAAATTATGATTTAAAAAATGGTTATAATATAACAGATATTTTGTTTGATAGAAAACTGAAAGCTTATATTTTAAAATTTAGGTTTGTACAGAAAACTAAGTATTTATCCATAAAAATTACAAATTTCTGATATCTTTGCTAAGACAAATTTCTCATCTCTAATACGTATTAAATTCATCATATCATCGTTACTTAAATAACTAAAAATTAAGTCTAAGCAGAGGTCGGGAAGAACTAGATCTACAAACTCACTAAAAACAGCCTGTGCCGGCGCCAATAATCTTATCCTATTGTAAGCTGTTTTAAACTGAAGATTTAAAAGAGAAATTAAGTTTGGAAAAAACTTACGTACATCAGAATTAAACAAGTTAAAAATTTTTTTATGCTGAAATGCTTGAATTCGCCTGTAGTAAACTACAAAGTGTTCAGTGAAAAAATAATCGGCGTTAAAAGGTAAACTGGTTTCCTCTTTTAAAAAAAAATCTAGTATTTTCATTTCTTCTTGTATATAATATGTTATTTCATTATCTTCGTGTTCAAGATAAGTTTTATTAGATTCTTCAAGATACAATCCGACTTCTTTCATTTTTTGTATGTGTTGGGCAAGTCTTAGCTTTAATCCCTCAGAAACCAGACAAGTTGGTGTTTTTCCACTATCGTTTTTCATATTTATATCAGCTCCCAGACTTATTAGTAGATCAGTTATCAGTAAGTCACCCCATAAAATGGCAATGTGTAGTGCTGTATTACCTTAAAATAATTTTAGATATTTAATATCATTGTAAAAAATTATTGTTCTTAAACTAATTAAACGAAATTTATTTTTATTTCATGGAGTTTTATTTGATATAAAATAAAAGGTATAAAATACATAATGAACAGGTGGAATTTTTCATATGTACCATGCAAAATAATATTTTTTCGCCTTATATCATGAATCAAAGGCTGAAAAAATTGTGAAACAAATAGGTAAATCAAAACAATAAAAATCTTAGTATAATGTTTTGTTGGCTAGTCTGTCTCTTCGACTTTTCTTGAAAGTTAGAAGAGTTTCATGTAACGGAATTAGACTCACAAATTTGACTTACTACTAGCCAACTAAATATCGTATTAATTTAATAATGCGATTCTCAGTGTTTTAATTTGCTTGTTTTTCTCTAAAAATTGTTTTAGTCCTTTAAATACGTGCCTAGTTTAAGAGCATAATATACAAATTTACTAAAAATATATGAATAGTAATATAGCATTTATTTTTGTATAATTACAAACTGTACTATTTTGATGCAAATATATAAAATAATACACGCAGTGCAGTTCAATATTTTTGCAATATTTCACCCACAGATTATATGATTAATTTTAAATATTATTTGAATACTATCAAAGAGAATATTTCATGCCTAAGAATTAAAGCACAATTTTTACACTAATAAAAATGTTCTTATTTGTATAGTATAATAGATGTTACTTGTTTGCTATTGTTAAACTCTACAGTGTGGATTTGCACATTTCGTTAAATTATCTCGACTACTATAAGACACGAAAATGATCTTTGTAATTTTTTTTATAAATATTTTCTAAAATATAATATGAAAACAAGATTACCTTCTTTGTCCTTTTGATCAAGTTCGCATCCGTTCCTTATCAGAATTTTCATGTTATTTATCAAATAGGATTTATTAGCATTAGGATTAATATTGTACTCATGTCTTGAACCAAAGTAATGAAAAGCATTTCGACCTATATCGTCAATCGCTGTTATAGCAGGTACAATGGCAATTATTCTTTGAAAAATTTTTGGAGAAAAATTGCTTGTCAGATTTAAAATAAGGTTTGATTCTTTGAGATTTTCGATAGTAGACCATTTTAAGTTGATACTAGCAGCAATATTTAAAAGTAAATCAACAATATTTTCATGGACTTTGTCACTTTTAAGAGCTATCATTAAAATTGTATCCCCAAATATGCTCATATCTTGAATATTTACAGCAGGGTGCCTAATTAATTTATCAAAAAATCACGAAAAAGAATTATTTTGTTTACTTGTAAAAAATAATAAACGCACCACGAAAGAAAATAAAAAAGCCTAAGATCACCTGGTTTCTGCCCTCAACTTTGCCTTATACGTTACTGTATCCAGGTGATCTGAGACTTTCTTTTCTTTTCCTCCGTAGGTGCATAATAGATAAATCTTTAAATATAAGTACCTTAGTATCGTTTTTAAACGATTTGGACTATTATTATTTTAGGATCAGCACCATGATTGAGTAATAGTTCCACAACTTCTTCATTGGAGTAACAAATAGCAAAATGAAGAGGAGTCCAGCCAGGGTAATTTTCGGCAAAATGATCCACAGGCATGTTAATGTTGACTCCAGATTTTAAAAATTCTTTGACAATATGTAAATCTGTAGTCTTACAAGACAAGTGAAAGTGCGACAGTCCTTCGTTGTTAACTAGATTTATATTAGTAAAATTTTTACCCAGTAACAATGTTGCTGCAAATATAATAAATTTTAATAATTGCGTGAATCTTAAAACATGATAAAATAATTGCGTAAAATTTAAATAATTACCAGTTTGCAATGCCTCGTCTTTGCAAACATGTATAGGTGTTGAATTACTAGCATTTCTTAAAGTAGGATTTGCTCCATTAGCTAACAATAATTTTGCAATTTCATTTGTCTGTCTAGGACTTTCTCGTAATAAAATATGCATTGCAGAATCACCAGACCATACAGGGAAATCTAAACTGATACATCGATTGACATCTGCTCCAAATTCCAGCTCTTCTTTTACCATAGTTAAGTTACCTATGCAACAAGCAACTTGCAGTCTGGTCAAACCTAATTTTTCATATGGATATTTTTTATCAAATTTCTGGACCAGTCTTTGAGCTATTTCATTAGGTTTGTTTCTAGATGTTAATGCAATATGCAACGTTTTAATTCCCACAGCTCCCATTGTTAAAGTTTCTAGGTCTGTTTCCAACATTTGGTTGAGTATTGGCTCTAAAATCTCTTTTTCATTAGAGTCTTTATATTTATTTAAAATATTTTGAAATGGCGTGTCACCACTTGCATTGGCCACATGTGGATTTGCTTTATAATTAAGAAGTAGCTTTATTAATTCATATTCTTGTTTTCTGCACACCGCAATATGCAATGGTGTCGATTTTGCCTCTATATGTGGATTACAAAAATCATGATGGTAATTATGATTCCATTGAAAATTACAAAGCGTAGACAAGTTTGGATCCGCTCCATTATCTAAAAGAAACTCGGCTGCTTCAAAATCTCCTGCTGCACAAGCAATATGAAGGTGAGACCAATTGTCTCGATTAACTGAATTCATGGGAACTCGTTTATTAACATTTAGAATCTTTCTCACAGCCTCAAATCTTTCCATAAAAAAAGCAAGATGTAAGGGACTGAAGTTATCTGCATTAAGCATGGCAATATCTGCCTTGTAAGACAATAGCTCAGGTATGTAGCAATTAAATAATACTCCTAAATGAAGAAAATTATATCCAGGCCATATTAAAGATGTAAAGGGAATGAAGGTGTTTACATTTTTGAGAGTATGGCTTAAAAATTGTTTAAATTTTTCTGGTGTTGTCATAGCTTGTAATGCATGTAATAAAAGTGTACCATCTGTGAATTTTATTTGAGACAACTGATGTCGTTTTTCAACCGTTAAGATGTCTAATATATCATTTATATAAAATTTTTCAAACATATATTAAATGGCGTTACACCATTTGCATCTTTAGCTAGAAGATCATCTCCTTTCAGCAATAGTGACATTACAATTTTTACACTCAAGTGTGCAGCCAAATGTAATGGTGTATAGCCTGGACAAATTGTTAACTCTTCAATTGAAGTATATATGAAATCCTCTTGATTTAATTGCTGATTTGCAGGATTGTTGCTTTGTAAAATACATTTTAGGTTTGAAAGCCACAAATTTACATCACTATGTTGATTTTTGGTTGTTATATTTACTAAAAATTTCTGCAGTTCAACCTTTTTATCTAATTTATATTCTTTTATAAGTTTTTTGATAAGTATATGGAGTGGTGTCACTCCCTTAGCATCTTTGATGTTGACATCGGCACCATTACTTAATAGTATCTCTATCATTTCAAGATTTTTGTTTTCTGCTGCAAAGTGCAGAGGTGTGTAGCCAGGGTATCTAGGTGAGTCATCATTAATGCGCTCATTAACAGAAGCACCATTTTCCAAAAAAAGGTCAATCATTTTTGCTAACCCATATATTTCTTCCAAGCTATAAAAATAAGCTGGAGGAATTGAACAAGCTACATGAAAATGAGATATTCCATGTTTAGATCGAATATTGATAAAATTGTTTGATTCAAAATGAGCTTCCAATAGTACATGGACATAACAATTTTTGTAAAAAGCTAATAACAATGGAGTATAGCCTTCATCATTTGTAATGGACAAATCTGCATTAAGATTTATTAATATATCAATACATGAGTCAACTAAATACTCAGATTCATCAAATATAGCAAAAAAGTGTAATGCGGTATTGCCTGAATGTTCTGATTTGTTTTGGCTTAAGACGCTATTAGATGGTACCTTATAATTAACATCAAAATCGGTTTCCAAAATAGCTTTTAATTTAGATGTATTGCTGTATTCCGGAGTTTTACAAAGTCTACAAAGCTGTCCTAGCTTAATATACATTGCTTGATTAGATTCCATGTTTTAAACCCAACGGCTAAATTAATAATTTACAAATGCATCAAGTAAATCTCTTATGCCTGAAAATATAATAGAAAATTTTTTTTAAATTGATAGCTGATATTACATTTAGCAAAGTATCTATAAGTTAATTAGTTTTAATTGACTACAAAAAAAAGCTGTATCACTGAAAATAATTTTTGATTAAACAATATTTATAAATATATCAGCGAATTATTTATGTATGTACAACCAACGTTTTGTATTTACTTTACATAATAATAAGAGTATGGTTTAAATTTTGAGACATTTATTTTATTTTTAAGACTTAATGGTGTTTAAAAAATAGTTAGTCATTACCTTCACGCAACAATAAAAATATAGGTAATTGGCAAAAATTCCGTCTTCTGATATCAAATTAACCAAAATGAGCGTTAAACAACATAATAACCTGGGAAATCACTTTAGTTAGGTATAATGTAATGTATTTAATCAAATACAACTTCAACAAAAACTAATAACGGAAGTCATTGCAAATTGCGCAACTGCTAGTGATTTTGTGAATTTTGTTTTGGAATAAAATCAGCTGGACTTGGGGTTGGGGCGGGGGTGTCGCGAAGTTGGTTATGTGACTTGTTTTGACGTCGCAACACCTGATGTAGTATACCCTTTTCTACTTTTACGCCGATTTTTCCACCTTTTAACATTAATTTAACCAAAACTAATAAATATTTTAATCTCAAATATTTTTTATTTGAAGCCTAATAACTATATCTACAACATATACTAGCAGTTAACCCATGCTTAACCGATTATTTATAAATTTAATTAAAATTCAATAACACTACTCCATAAGAGCCTGTACAAATTTGCCTTATGTTGGGTTGTCTTGCATTTTTTTCACCCAATCGTTTATGTATTGCAAAAGTTCCAAGTTTTTTTTTTTTTTTAATCATAATTCGAGTGAAAATTTATTAAAAAAATAATTTCAAAGAACATTTTTTCAAAATAATAAAGAAAAAAAATTATGCATTGACATACAAATAAACGAAAACCACATTTTTTACTTGAAATTTAAAAATTTATAATTTTTTTAAATGTTCTCGTATTGATTTAAAGGTAATTTTATATACCATTTTCATTAATGTTATTTCTGATCAAAGATTGTTTTTGTTATTTTTTAATTTTCATGGCCTGGTACTTGGAAAAAAAAAATTATTTCGAAACTAGTTTTCACGAATTTTAAACTTTGTTATTTTAACTTTAATTACCACTAGACTTTTTAATTGTATCAAAAACTGTAATTAGAAACTGTACATTCTGGTGCAAAATTTAGAATATCATTTAATATTTAAAATATATTGCTCAACTTGCATTCAAGTTAAAAACTCATATTCTAAAACAAAAGAGAAAAAATTTTTTTTTGAAGAATGCTGTTCTAAATTTACTGACAAATTTAGACAAACGTATAAATTGAAACAAATTTAGAGCATAATTTAGTTTTTATAGTATATGCAAATAACATCAAGTAAAATAAAATAACCAGGCAAAAATAAAAAATTATTTTTTAACATTCCTGAAGTATTTTTAATCTAAATTATGCTGGAACATTAAATGGTTTACGTTTATATTTTTGAAGGCAATTGAATAAGAGCCATCATCAAAATTAAGGATTTGTTACAGATGGCCTTGCAGTTTACAGTCGGATTGGTGACTAAAATAATCATTTAATGAAAAATTTAGACAATGTAAAGGAGTTTCATTATATAAAATTTTGATATTTACTGACATTTAAATAACTTCTTATTTTTTTAAATACTTTTATGTTTTTTAAATACATTAATTTAATAATAAAATGATCCATCTTCAATATAGAATTTTTTATTAGATAATAATTATATTTAAAAATGATTACAATTGAACAGAAACTCTCACATATCACATTTATTTATTTCAAATTCAAACTCATAAAAAACTGAAATTTTGAACATTCAATTATGAGATTACTTTTTGTAAATTAACAATTGTTTGGAATCTTTGCAAATACCACTTTTTTACTCCAAGCGCGTGTTAAATTCATCATATCTTCATTACTCAAATAATTAAAAATACAATCTGTGCATAAATTAGGGAGAACTAAATCAATGAATTTATGGAAAGCAACCTGTGCTGGTTCCAATAATCTAGTCCTTGTGCGAGCTCTTCTAAGCTGAAGATTTAAAACAGAAACCAAGTTTGGGAAAAGTTTGGGTAAGTCATGAGAATTAAAGAAATGACAAATTTTTTGACGCTGAATTGGCTTCATTCGTCTGTAATTAACTACAAACTGTTCTGTGAAAAAGTAATCCGCACTAAAAGATAAGCTAATTTCATTTTTTAGAAAATTATCTAGTACTTTTATTTCTTCTTTTATAAAACTTGATATTTCACTAGTCTCATATTGAGGGTATGTTTTGTTAGTTTCTTCAAGGTAGAGTCCGACTTCTTTTAATTTTCGTATATGTCGGACAAATTCTAGTCTTAACTCTTGAGTAAAAGGACGATTAAAAGCATCATTCATTGGTGTGTGTCCAGCGTCGTTTCTTATATTTATGTCAGCTCCCATGGTGAGTAGTAAACAGCTCGTCTGATAGTCACGGTGATAGACAGCTTTGTGTAATGCCGTTTCACTTTTAAACATATTTAAATATTTAATAATAATATAAAAATTTATTTCCTATAGAATAACTCTAAATTTAACAAGTGCACAAAAGATTACATGTATTATAGTGGAAATCAATTATAATATAATTTGTATAGATAAATATAGTAGCACTCATAACTTCTATTGCTTATGCAGCTATCAACTACATAACGTAATAATTATAACGTAATATTTTTTATATAAAAAGTATAAAATGAAGAAGTATACCTTACAGGCAACTATGTATTAAAAAGTAGTATAAACAATCTTTACTTTACTCCCGATCAGGTGCGCAAATTTTTAAAAGCACTTCAAGATTAAAAATGATAAAAAATAATACATGTATTCTAGAAGACAAGAGTTAAAAAAACTTAAATCGTTCGGTTTTCGCCCTTGGCTTTTCTTCAAACATTATTATCTTATTGTTAATAATCTGAAACTTTTTAAAACTTGTGTCCTAGGTGCGTTTATTTATTATTTATATTATTTATTATTTATTATATTTTCATTTTTAACAAAAAATGAAAGATTTCGTGTTTAAAAATTGAAATGCTATCTTTTTAAGCAAGTGTATAATGTAAAAAAATGTAGTTTTTTTATTTAAAATAAATGCAATCTGTTGTAACGTTTTTTAATTGATTAGCCTTCATGAAAAAATGGCATTTATTTTTTCTAAATATTTTCTAAACATAAGATACAAACTAGATACCTTTTATGTCTTTTTGATCAATTTCACATCCAATTTCAATAAGTATTTTAAAATTTTCTTTGTAATAAGATATATTGGAAATTTTGTCATCAAATCTTGAAAAGTGATGAAAAACGTTTCGGCCCTTTGAATCAGTAGCAGTTATAGCAGGTATAATGGCAATCAATCTCTGAAAAATTTTGGAAGAAAGCTTACATGCCCACTTCAGGAAAAACTTTGACTCATCTAGACTTTTTACAGTAGACCAAATAAGATTAACACAAGCACCTTTATTTTGAAGATAATCAATAATATAATCATTGACTTCGTCACTTTTGAGAGCTGTCATTAAAGTCGTATCACCAAATAGACTTGTATCCTGAATATTGACAGCTGGATGTCTGAATAGCAAAAAAAAAAATTATGAAAAAAACTTAGATGCATTATAGATTTAGAGTAGTTTAAAAGTTAAAAAGTTTTAAAATCATTTGGATATTGTCTAGAGTTTGCCTAAAATAATAACCAAGTTATCTGAGGCTTTTTTACTTGCACTCGTGGTGAACACTATTTGAGTTTACATTGTCCTCTGGACACAAAGTACATTTTTCGGACCTCAACGTAAACATTTTGCATATACATTTGACATAAATTTTGAAGAACAAGTACCTCATTATAGCGTCTAGATTTTGAGTGTTTATACCTAGATTCAGCAACACTCCCATGTGTAAAGGATCAAGGCCATTATTATTTTAGGATCAGCACCATGATTGAGTAATAGTTCCACAACTTCTTCATTGGAGTAACAAATAGCAAAATGAAGAGGAGTCCAGCCAGGGTAATCTTCGTCAAAGTGATCTACAACCGCGTTAACGTCGACGCCGGATTCTAGAAATCCTTTGATTATATGTACATTTGTAGTCTTACAGGACAAGTGAAAGTGTGACAGTCCTTCGTTGTTGGCCGGATTGACATTAGTAAAATTGTTTCCTAATAATGATATAACTGCAAAAATTATAAATATACGTAGTGTATATATATAGAAAGTTTAAAATACTATAAAATAATTATGTTTGAACAATTACCTGTCTGCAATGTCTTGTCTTCAAAAAGATGAATGGGAGTTAAATTATGTGAATTTTTTAAAGTAGGATTTGCTCCTTGTGCTAATAGTAATTTTGTAATTTCATCTGTCTGACTTGGATTTCTTCGGAACAAAATATGCATTGCAGAATCACCAGGCCATATGGCCGAATCTAAGCTAATGCATTGATTGACATCTACTCCAGAATTTATCTCTTCTTGTACCATAGTTAAGTCACCTATACAACAGGCCACCTGCAATCTAGTCAACCCCAACTCCTCATATGGATTTTTTTTATCAAATTCCTGGACCAATCTTAAAGCTGTTTCATCAGGTTTGTTTCTAGATGTTAATGCAATACGCAATGTCTTAATTCCTATAACTCCTATTGTAAAAGTTTCTAGATCTGTTTCCAATAAGTGATTGAGTATTATTTTAAAAGGCTTGTCTTGCCAGCATTGATATTTATATAAGGCATTTTCAAATGGTGTTAAGCCATCTGCATTGGCTACATAAGGATTAGCTTTGTAATCTAAAAGCATTTTTATTAATTCAAACTCTTCCGTATCTACCGCAACATGCAAAGGTGTTGACCCTGTTTTTATGAATACACTACGTTTATAACAATGCCCATAAAAATTACTTAGTGTAGGCAAGTTTGGATCCGCTCCATTAAGCAACAAAAGTTTTACTAACACTACATCTCCTGCTGCACAAGCAATATGGAGGTGAGACAAATTACCCCGATTGAATGTATTACTAGGAAGTCGTTTGTGTGCTTGTAATATCTCTGCAACAGCTTTTTCTCTTCTCATACTAACAGCAAGATGTAAAGGACTCAAGCCATCCATGTTTTGCATTGTAAAGTCAGCATTATTAGATAATAACTCTGATATACAGCCATCAAATAAAATCCCCAAATGAAGAAAATTATAACCAGGCCAAATTAAAGATGAAAAGGGAATGAAGGTATTTATATTTTTAAAATTACGATTTAAAAATTGTTTCAATGCAACTGGTTTTGTCATAGCTTGTAATGCATCCAATAAAAGTGTACCATCTGTAAATTTTATTTGCAACAACTGATGCCGTTTTTCAACTATTAAGATGTCTAATATATCATTTATATCAAATTTTTTTAAACATATATCTAGTGGTGTAACACCATTTGCATCTTTAGCTAAAAGATCAGCTCCTTTCAACAATAGTGACTTTACTGATTTCAAATTAAAATGGGAGGCCAGATGTAACAATGTGTAGCCAGGACAAATCTTTGAGTCAAATGTAATGAAAGTATCTGTATCAATTTCTTGATTCAATATTTGATCTACAGAATTGTTACTTTGTAAAATATATTCTAAGTATCCAAGCCACAAACCTACATCCTCACATTTATTATTGCAAGCTACTTTCATAAAAAATTTCTGCATCTCAATATTTTCTTGCCAATCTTTTTTTCCCATGATGTTTTTAATTAATATTTGAAGTGGAGTCATTTCTTTAGCATTTAAAATATTGATGTCGGCACCATTAAGTAATAACAATTCTATCATTTCAAGGCATCCATGTTCTGCTGCAATGTGCAGAGGTGTATATCCTGGGTAGTAAGAAGATGAATTACCAACGCGCTCATTCACAAAAGCACCACCTTCGAGAAAAAAGTCAACTATCTCTACTATATTGTAAAAATCATCTGGTTCTAATGAACAAGCCACATGAAAATGAGATAAGCCATTTTTACATTTAAGATTCGTTGAATTATCTGATTCGTAATGAGCCTCTAATAATAAAATGACATTGCTATCTTCATAAAAAGCTTGTAATAGTGGAGTATAATCTTTGTCATTTGTAATAGTCAAGTCAGCGCCAATGTTTAATAACATTGCAAGGCATGAGTTTTCAAAGTAGTCATAATAATTAGGAGATCTAGCAATAAAATTTATTACTGTATTGCCTGAATATTCTGGATTGTTTTGACTTAGTACACTATTTGGTGGTAACTTGTAATTGACATCGAAATTATTTTTAACAATTGTCTCAAATTGTGATAATTTGACTCGATTTTGAGTTTTTAAAAGTCGACACAGCTGTCCCAGCTTAATATAATTATGATCCATCACTTGATTGGATGTCATTTTTGTAATGCAATGAATTACTTTTCAATTAATACTTTATTAGTACACCATGTAAATCTAGCATACCTAAAATTATAATAAAAAAATTAAGTGAAATATATAATTCATAATATATAGTCAGTAAATTCATAATTTAAGTTTAATAGGAATGTAACGAATATAATAAATATTAAAACAGTTTAAAAAATAAATAAATATACAAAGAGACAGCTTAAAATTCTTTTAAAACTTTTTGTAATTACTTGATGCTTTGAGAAAAAACTTTTATTTTAAATTCACAAAAGCAATAATTGAAATAATTTAAATAAAGTGTTTTTAATATTTTAATACAAATCTATATTTTTAGTTTCCACGACACATAATACACAATATAAGATTTACTAAGTAAAAGTAAAGGTTACAATACGCTTACATGCAATGATGCAATGTGCTCTTTTAACCTGAGCAACAAAGCAACAATGTAACAATTGACCAATCAACGCTTAGAATTACCGGTCTCTTTAATGGATTTTCAGCCAATCAACGTACAGAACGGACTATTCAAATTCATACTTTATCACAATTGTAGGTAAACAACATAATCTTGGAGTATAATAAATAAAATAATCTATATTTTTTTATCCATACACTTAAAAATTAATTTACAGCAAAATAAATATAAATTTAGAAAATAAAAATCATTGAAAAAAAAAAAAAAAAAATTTCTATAAGAAAGATTAACTTAAGATGTGTTCTGTATTTAATCTGTATCTCTCGTTTGTTCACCAAGCTTAAATAAAAGTTTTTGTGTGGATTAAATTTTTAATATTAAATTACTTTTCGAGGTAAGGGAGATCAGGGGCAAAGTTATAACTGAGTAAAGTTAAAATTTTAAGATTGAGTTTGGACAGGAAATATGGAATTAGATAAAACTTGTGGGTCTTATAATGTACTTGTTACAAGGAACTATTTTGAATTAATAAAATGATCGGTTTAAATTTCAGACGAAGATAGAGCACAACTTGACAGTATTACAACAAACTTCGACACTATTCTCCATTTCTTTCCAAATTGTTATATTATTAAGCTTTTGATCTTTTTGAGCTTCCATTTTTATTTTTATTTTTAAATAGAAATCAAAAATGTGTTATATACATAAGTAGATCATGGTATAAGTAATTACTTATTATGATTATAATCTTCCTCTTTTGGAAAATCAAATAAGTTTGCTTTTTTCATATTCATCTTCTATTGTCATCTAATTTTCAACAATTTTTTCATAAAGCAGGTACTTTAACTAAGAAAATAATTAATAATTAATATTCAAAAAATTATGACCTTTTAAAAAACAACCAAACAAATATTTAATCATAACTTTTTTTTCAGCCACAACTGTAGTAACATACTTGAATAAAATTTCATACATGTATATAATAATACGCATAAACATTCTATTACGATGTCAACGTTGCTGCTAAGATACACGTAAAAACTGACGAACTAAATTAAAAATACAAACAGTATTAAAATTAATTAACATTACTAGTATATTATTTAACAACTATGCAGTAGTTGTATTGTTTAATTTTTTTTAATTTTATATTTCATTAAAATAAATTTTAAATTAATTATAATGAGAGAGTAGGTGTGTGTCTGTATAATAGTCGCGTGAGTGCACATGTGTGTGTGTGTGTAATATAATTTAATTTATTATTCAGTTCCTCATTACATATTATGCACATGGATTATTTGTTAAATCAATTTTACGCACTCGATTAAAAAATATATATACAAGTTAGTTTGTTTTTTTAAAGTATACTAGGATTATATTCAGAACGTGAGATTTAATTACAACTAACATTATAACTATATCATTATAATATGCTGATTCAAGTAATTTATAATAACATAAGATTTAATAAAAAGTGTCAAGTTTTTCTTATTACATTCGGTAGTGTTAACATTATCGTATACGTAATTATAAAAGTGCGAATGGCATTTTTCTTGAATGATTTTTCGTACGGCCAAACGCCCACTTTCATCATCTATACTTTGTTCAAAATAAAATATCGACTGTTGAGAATGTCCATTATTTATCGATCCCTATGGTATCCTCCATTCCATTTACCATACGAAAATAAAGTTTAGTGTCCTTTACTTTAGAAATGAAATCAATTTTTTAATTTTGAGTGTCAAAAAAAATCATTCGTTCGATTAAGAAAAGTTAAAAGCTAGTGGAAAAATGCCTCAACGCTAAAACACTGACTTTCCCTCCAATGTCGAACGATATTTTATTACTCGCTTCGCTCGGGAAAAAAATCTCCTCAACGCTAAAATTAATCTGACTCACCCACACGTGTCGAAAAATACTATTACTCCCTCTTTTAACTCCCCGGTGGGGGCTCCACCCCCTACACCCCAACCTGCCGTCTCTATATGTTGCTTTTGAATGATTTTTCTAACCATCGATTTTTTGTTTGATAATGTAATTTTTTTAGTGTAGCGCAGCCCTTCCTGTAGATTTTAAGGTGCACATTTTCATGGTATTGACTAAATGGCGACAAGTTAGAATTTTTAAAAAATATAAATGGAGACGGGACTAATTAATAACGCATTTTTGCTTTCTCAAAGAGAAGAATCATTTTTTCTTTTATTTTTCAATTGTTTTTTTTTTTTTATTATTATTCATGGAGGGAAAGATAACAGATAAGACGCATTTTAAGAATTAATTTTAAATGCCAATTCAAAAATTGTAATTAAAAAATTCAATATTTTTTTTGTATTTCGGCATGTAAAAAGATATTATTGAAGTGCAAATTAAACTATTTACTTTAGTTATTCTTATCTATTTGATCCTTCTTGTATTTCTTTTATAATAAATCGTTTCAATTTATTAATATTAAAAAAACAGTAAGCTACAAGTATGAACTCAATTGAAATTGTCATTAGCTTATCGCGTGCAGAGTACATTAATCATTAATATAATTTAGATATTTAATAATAATAATAAATACATTATATATCCATTACATCTTTTTTGATTGCAATAAATCTTTATTTCTCCGAAATTATTTTTAAATGTAGGGGAGAGTCAGACATAAATTTAGATACATAATAATATACACATACATATTCATTGCATCATTTTTAATTGCAATATGTTTTTGTTTCTTTGACATTATTTTTAAATGTTGGGGATAGTCATCCAGTACGGACCTTCATAGATATTTTGTCAATAACTTTTGATAGAATGGAACAAATTTGAATTATAAAAGATTTTGTGCGTTGGCACTTTTCTAAAAAAAAAAAAAAAAAAAATTGTCGGCCGTAAGTACTACTGATTCTCACTTTTTGATAATTTCAAAAATCCCACTTTTACAAGAACGCCAATAAAATAATTTCTAGTGCAGATAAGGTAACGAAACTTTTTTCTGAAGCTAGAAAATTGGCCAATGCACAAAATCTTTTTTTTAAAATTGAATATGAGTCCATACCAATAAAAGTTACGTGCAAAATAGCTGTGGGTGACCGTATTAGAAGACTTTACCCTATATGTGTACTAATCACTGCCCTTTGCCATTTCGTTTTAGATAAAACCTCGCGGCGCAATGGTTGGTGAAAAAAAAATTCCACCAACTTCATTAAAATGGGTTATAAATCGGCCATTTCGTACTATTATTAGGCGAAACAAAGCCAAAAAATATATTTTTAACAAAGTATAAAAGTTATATGACAGTATTCAATAATTTTATCTCTTCAAAAAAAAGAACCCCCAAAATATCTTAATTTTAGGCATCTTAATGTATAATTACACTTGATATATTTTATTTTTTTCAGCATTTTCTTTTTCTTTTTAGTTTCTCAACACTTTTCTCAATTCAGAAATATCCTATTTTTTTTTGATTTGATATAGATTATGTTCCTTATTCTCATCTCAGAAGTTACTACTTGTAAAACTGATAATTAAAAATGCTAATCGCGTGACTCAATCGCCCTTGCCACGCAAGATTTGCACGTGCGCAATCGGCAAATATACAAATGTACTCTTAACATAATAAATGAATATCATAAATGAGATCAAGAATTTTACCGTACATCTGATAAAAAGTGAGTTTGTACAAATTTGAAAATTTAAGTAGGTTTATTAACGCAACATTTCATACTAATATCGATATCGTTAATTACTAATACGACATGTTTATTCAACTGCTAACGTTAAGTTTTGATGTAATGTACACATCATCTACATTATAATTCATGACTAAAGTTCAAATAAAAATAACTATATGCAAAGAATAAATTTTTGTCATGTAATAAATAATTTCATATTGGAATTTTTCACTTTTTTTTATAAATTAATAAATACTTTAAATTTCTTAAACGTAAAAGCTTTAATAGTTGTACGTTAAATAATTTAATAGTTTTAGGTGCAACATATAAGATAGAAATATCAAATTTTATTTTTATTAAAATTCTATGACAATTATTTATGAAATACTGAAATTTCTTTTAAGATTAACAGGATGGTATATACCTACAACCTACATTACCGACATTAGCTCGCTTATTAATTATTTTAACAAAAATAACGTAAAATTCAGCAAAAC
>JAPYZE010005365.1:0-20315 GCA_030522805.1 Leptomastidea abnormis | reverse complement strand
TAAAAAAATTTTTGTGTGAGTTTTTTACAACCTAGAACAAAATGCCCCTATAAAAAAAGATATTTAAAATTTTTCACTTTCCGTTGACAGAGAACTGCCTATATATATATATAGCGTGAATTCAACGCCAAAATTCAAACCACGCACGTACGTTAATGAATTTTTCAGTAACGAAATACCCTATAGACATATACATACATACATACATACATACATACATAAATACACATCAAAAACCTTTTGCATAAAAAGAAAAAAATATGATAAAAAAAAAAGTAATCATAAAAAAAAAGATAATAAACTTACAGCTCAACGCCTCTCTCCCTGAAATTCATCGAATTTCCATTGCGCATTTTTATATCTACACCTCAGCTCTATTTGGTCGTATTATAACCAAACTGTTCAGAATATACGTCGAATATATTTTTTTGCTCGACTCTCTGGAAATAATCGTGTGCCGGAGGTAAAATAAAAAAAAAAAAATAAAATCGTAGTTGTGGGCTGACGAGACAACGACGATGAATGTAGGTCAATGTCCGTTGTATTTTTTTGTTTTTTTGTTTTTTATCCGAGCGGATACGTTATGTTCTACGACTTTACGTCGGATGTAAAAGATGGACTTTGGGTATTATCTCTCTCTCTCTCTTTCTCTCTCCTTTCGTTTATTGTTACAAACGAGTTGTTCTCGTTTACTTTTCTGTCTCTGGATGTTTAATTTTTGTTTTAATTTTTTTGAAAGTAAGCTAAAAGTTGAAAAAATAAGCTTGAGCTGGGAAAACTTTTTGATATTGATTTTTTCATTGAAATGTGTATGTGTATAGGTAGCTTATTATTGACACGCACTATCTGTGTGTGTGTATTTACATTTCAATGTTAAAACTGAAAAATTTTAAACTTTTAAGCTAAACTTATTATGTAAGTATACAATGACATTTACCAGGGTTATATATCCTGATATTTGCATAAAGTGTAAAACTTTTAAAGTTTAAAGTACTGAAAAAACATGATTCTGCTTGAAAAGCAAGGATAAAAAAAATATAAGAAAAAAAAATATATATATGTTTTCCCACAACAAAGGATATGTTTTCATAATATGTCGTCGTGTCTTTCCTTTTTTTTTTTTCGTGTATGCGCGTGTAGAATTTTTGCCTTGAAAGAATTTTTTCTAGCGAAAAGACGAGATAGAGAGAAAAGTCCCGTCTCTTTTTTCTTTTTCTCCTCCTCGTAGTCATGCTTTTAGTGTCTTTATTTCATTTGGATCCGCAACCTTATACGGCTCTTTACGCTACTGTGTTTTTTTTTTTTATAACACGTCCGCGGCCTTTCTTTAACCGTAATTTTGAAGCAACACAAAAAAAAAAATAAACAAAAACAAAAAAAAATAAATAAATAAAAGAAAATAAAAGAATGTCAAACGAAACTTTGATGCGAGAGAATGTGGCAAATATGGCTAGACGAAAATAATCTAAAAAAAAAAAAAATATATGCAAGGTAAAAAGATACGTAACTTAGGTGGAATATTTTAATAAAGTTTGCTTTGTTATCTTATTCTCTTTTTTTTACACTTTCCACTCTCTATTAAATTATAGTTCTTTAAACTTAACAAATACCATCACCAGAAAAAAATTTAAATAAATAAATAAATAAAATAAATTTCTACAAAATACATTTTATATACAATTGACATAAAAAAAATACAATACATTTTCTTAAAAAAAAAAGTGATGACGTAAAAAAGAATCAAGAATCAACCTTCATAAGAACGTCCTAGTCAGTCTACCGAATCGACTTTCCAGTATAGCAGCCATAGGGCATTTTTCACTGACAATATATATATATATATATATATATATATATATATATATATATATTTACAAGAAAGGTCTAAAGCATCAAGTAAGTATAAAAGAAGAAGAAAAAAAAAGCACATCGATATAATGAGAAAACGTCAACACACACACACACACATACATGAAAACGTCAAACATCAAAAATATGTGTCTACCCTAAACACTCAAAAGCTGTTATATTACATTCTGTCAGGCGCTAAACGACGTATCTATATATAACGATTTGTTTGCCAACATAGTGTGGTATACCAAAAGACCCCCCCCTCCCTCTTACCACTCTCTATCCCTAAAGCTGATGCTGCTGCTGCTGCGCCAACATATCGAGCACTTGAACACCTGCGTATAGCTTGCATCCTCTGCAAAATCTTGACCCTTTCACAAAGTCGCGTCACGCGGTAACCTAGAAATGTATATATATATATATATATATACAGCATAGTATGCTTTTTCAAGCTTTCTTCTTTTTTTTTTTTATTTATTCTTCTTGAAGCCACGTAGCTGGACCGTGAGTTGGATGAACAATTACTACTACTACTACGTGAGAGACTGCTTGGGGTTGGGAGTTGTGGTTATATATTGACGTCTATATGTATTCGATCGTTCTGTGTCATTCTTTTTTTTTCTTCTACTTTTCGTCTTCTTCTATACTTCTTTCTCTGCTTTATACTGCTGTTAGCAGTAGGCTATTGTTTGATGAGAAAGAGCTTTTTAGTCTCCAGATACGAATAATGAAGCTGATGTAAAATGATTGGCTTTAGTTTCTGAATAAATAGAATTGATTTTTTTTTCTTTTTTTTTTGAAGAGACTACGATGCTAATTATTGGTGCTTGTCTAGATGAGAGTTTAAAAATGAGATTCAGAGTGTATTGATTATTGCATTTTTTGATATATTTGTTCTTTTCTTTTTTCTTTTTTTTTTGTTAATTATACGGAGTCAAAAGTTAATTTAATTTTTGAAATACGAGTGTTGTTTTGTGTGTCTATATATATATAACTACGTGTCGATAATTTTCAGTTGTTAATTACGGAATATTGAGTTTTGTATACGAACAATTAAACTTTATTAACTTTTCATTATTTATTACATTGGATACGTTAATGAAATTCTGTTAAAAAATTTTTTAACATTACGTTTGTTCTTTCATTACTTTCAATTAAAGTTATGTGAACAAATTTAACAAAAATATGTCAAATTAAATTATTTTTTTTTTTTAAAAATGTCATAAATGTTGAACATTTAATTATTTTATTGTTGACAATACTTGTAATTAAAAAAAATATTTTTAAACCAGGTCATCTGAATACAAGTTTCGATTATTGATTTTTAATTCAAAGTTTATTTTAGCAAATGTATATATTTCATGAATGTATACCAATTTATTTAAAAAAAAAAAATATCATAAATTTATATCTTTATAAATCAATAATCGACAATCTGTAAATAGAACAAGTCAATAAGCTTGGTTTCAATGAATGTTTTTAGTAGCTTATGTTGTTTTTTTTTCTTTTGCAGCAATAAGAAAAATAAATATCTGCTATGCTCATTCTTTACTTTCATACAACATTTAAAAAAAAGATAATCAAAAGTATATACGGTTCTATTGCTGAGAAAAGCGAGTGTTTTAATGGGACTGTGGTTTGCTCATAAAATACGGGCATTTTGTGGTTTAATGCTATATAGCATTGGGAAAACATCAGGAGCAAACATACGTGAAAACTTATAACAGAGTAGAAATACGTGTAAATATGTTATACTATTGTATTCGAAAGATTTTATGCAAAAATTTTCTGATGATATATGATAATTAAATATTATTTCATTAGTGGATAGTAATTAATTATTAGTTTATTTAAGTAAACATTTTTATGTTTCATTTATTCACTTAATTTTTGTGATAAAATATTTTATGTTGATTATAAATTATTAGTTG
This sequence comes from Leptomastidea abnormis, assembly GCA_030522805.1. NCBI lineage: Eukaryota > Metazoa > Arthropoda > Insecta > Hymenoptera > Encyrtidae > Leptomastidea > Leptomastidea abnormis. The sequence goes on along the minus strand of JAPYZE010005365.1, from coordinate 16,533 downwards.
ACAACATTAAAATGCTTTTAAGATAATATTTATAATTTAATATAAGTAAAATAAATGTTAATTACATAGAAAAAAAAAAAAAAAAAAAAAAAAAAAAAAAAAAAAAAAAAAAAAAAAAAAAAAAAAGAAAAAAAAAAAAAAAAAAAAAAAAAAAAAAAATGCAAATGACGAACAAAAGAAAAGAAAAAAAAAAGAGGAAATAACCCATGTATCGAAGATAAATTTTTCCTCTCAAACCATATAACTCAATTTCTTTCTAATATCATTTTTCTACTTTATATGTATATGCGTATAAGTATATCTAGTCGAATACAGTTAATTTAGAATTTTTATTACTCGAACAGTAATATAGTGAAATAATATTATTTTATAAAGCTCAATGCTTACTTGCTTGTGTATATAATATATTTTTTTTTTTAACATTCGTCTTGTTACCCTGAAGGCAATACGCAAGAAAATATATCGCTTTTTCCAGTTATAAAGACGAAGATGAGAGAGTAAAAGGACGACGACGAGAGACGTTTGCAAAATATGCTTGCAGCAGTAGTAGCCCACGATGTGATTCTCTAGAGATGGGATACTTTACCGAGGATTCAATTTCACGTTTATTTGAGTTGGAAAATTTTATTTTCTTTCTTTTTTTTTTTATTATCGTTGAACTCCAAGAGTAAGTAAGTATATAGCATACGCTATATTATAGCGTATGCTTAAAAATATATTTAATTGTAAATAATTTATTCAAATTATAAATTACATTTTTTTCAAAATTATTATACGTTGAAATATTAGTTTTAAGGCTAATTATCTCTTTTACATCAAATAGTAACTTTTAATTAATCATGACATATTAGTACAACAAATACAATGAAAATACATAAAAAAAAAAAAAAAATCGATACTATTGTACATCAAAACTGTCAAAATTTCTCTATTGTTTTATTATAATCCCATCAAAATTTTCAATTTTGCACAAAATCATTAAACACAAATTTTAAAACAAAAACAATACCCTTATTAATACACATACATTATAAATTTTAAACAAAAGCTGACATCATAAACACACATGTAATCAAACCTTAGTACATTGACGATCGATCTGTACATCGGTCGTCTTCAAACTACTACAGTAGAATATGTTCTCCTGACATATATAGACGAAAACGCCCAAAGCGCTCCATCCCAAGTATGGCTAAATTGTGGCAGTAATGAGGCACACCACCACTACCACTACCACTAACATTTCCATCCATTCCGCGGCGCAAAAGCAGCAACAGCAGCAGGCACACACTCTCTCTCTCTAGTGCTGCCGATAGGTAATTACGAACGTCGGTCAGCCTTCAGCTTGTTATATATGCTACTACGTATGTATACACTCTATAACGTTATGGCCCTCTTTCATCTTCCCTCCCTACGTTTATAACCGCCCGAAAACAATCGCTTGGCCAATTTCAATTATCGTTTAGGAGCCAATTCCCCGTCAGTTAAGGCTCTCTCTCACTCTTACTAAATGCTTTTGTGTGGTGGGACGCGCTATGGAGTTTGCATGAATATAATGCGAGTTATGAAATTGTTTCTGAAGTTTTGGATCCTGTTAATAAAGATATGTATGCCAAATTGGCATTATTTTGAATTTTTTCTTTTTTAAATATTTTGGATAGAAAAATTAAAAGGATTGTTGTATAACAATAAATACATGTTATATAATATAAGAGTTATGTCAGACATAGTCTTATATATGATGAAATTTTTAAATAATTATCTGTACGTAATATGAAATGATAAAATTTTATTTAAATTAATTGAAAGAATTGATTAAAATTAAATTTAGTTTTAAATGTTTCTTTCTTGTCTGACATTACGTTGATTTTACTACTTAAAACGAGTGATTAACAATAAAATTTATAAACATAGTATTTGAATAAACAAAGTGTAATTTTTCAATTTTCTTCATACATACTTGATTAAAATAGAAGAAAAAAAAGAAGGTAAACCATACAATTTAACTTATTGTGGTATTTTATCGACCACAACTTTCGATACGACTTTCCGGTTAAAGCACTTAACCCGTTGGCTTTTTTATTATTTCTTAATTACCCCAGACTCTTAACTCCAGAGCTTTAGAAGAAAGTCTTCCTTAATTATTTATCGATTCAAACGAAAGTACATAAAAGAGAAAGGCAATAGAAAGCAGACCAAAAAAAGACAAAAAAAGCTTTTCATATACGAATTTATCAACACAGCTATATAGTGACTGTACATATATGCTGTTGGGATGTCGAGAATGAATGACAGATTCAAAAAGAAAGATAGAGAGAGAGAGAAAAAAAGAGAAAGAGAAAAAACGTTCAGGACAAATGGAAAATATCGAGAATTAAATTCTCGCCACGAGCGAGACTTTTGAAATAGAAGGAAAAATGAGAGAAAAAAAAACAAACGTATGTAGAGCGACAGAAAAAGAAATATTTAATTGACTTCGTTTTTCTTTACTTTTCTCCATTCTTGTTTAGCAATTTTTTTTTATCTTATCTTTTTCACTGTGTTGCAAAAGACTTTGTACGAAAGTCGAATTCGCCGTCTTGAGGCTGCCTTTACAAGACCTATACAAACAAACTGTGCGAATCGAGTGATTCATATTTGTTTTTAATATTTAAATTCACGTAGACTTGGTAGTTTTAAAATTGCAACGCTAAAGCGAGAACAATTTTAATTGAGATCTCGGACATTAGATTCGTTATGTCATACCTTTTTCTTATTTTATCTTCTTCACCGCCAAGTCCTTCATTCTATTGTTGTTATTATTTTATTCTAGTCCTGGGAGTTGCTCGAATTGACGAAGAAAGAATTCACGTCTACTACAATCCAGGCTGGTAAAAAAGTAAACGTAACAATAGAATACTGCTAATTTTGTAGACTATGCTTTTCTTTGCTGTTTTTATATTTTTTGCTTACCACGTTTTTCTTTTATTTAATTTTTTATTTCTTCTTTCTGTTTGTGTTTGCTTTGGTGGAACCTGGGATGTGAATACAATCAGCTTGAACGTTTTAACTTCTTGAAGTTGATTGGGTTATTGGGTAAGGTTGATTTTGTTGTGTGTTCATGAATAATGTGCCTGAGGGCCTTGGCTTTTCTTTTTTTTTTTTTTTTTTGAGTGATATTACATGTTTTTGATGGCTTGTCTTTTAAAAGCTGTTTATGTACGTGAAAAAAATATTAATATTAAGGTTATAGCATTTATTTTTTTATTCTTTGGATCGTGTAATAATGGTTGAATAAATTAAAATAATAATAATTATATAACTCAAAAAAAAAATAATCATTATTCTGTATTATCAAAAGAAATATAAATTTTAGAGTACATAAAAAAATTTTTTTTCAGATTATAAAAAATAGCAAGGAGGTTGTAATTAATAGAAAAAAAAGTACAAAAGTTATATTTTTAAATTTGACTTTATTCTCTTAATAGAAACATTAACAACAAAAACACAATCTCTCAGTGTAGAAAGTTCACCCTACGCATTCCATTACTTACGCCTTTTACAGACATCAAAGTAAATTTTTTATATCGTCTTCAATAACAAAATCAGCCCTTTGTATTTTTTAATAAATATAACTACATTAAATAATCGTTATTTGTATTAAAAAGCGCCGCAGTATAAGAGCTTAGAACTAAGTTTTATTCCGAATTTTTATTTTTTTTTTTTCATACAATCTATTTTCTTACAATTTATTTAAATTAAAAAAAAAATAAACGATAAAAACAATTAGCCAAAAATAAAAAAAAAAATGGCTAATGTGCGTGCTCAATATACCAGTAAAATTTAATTTATTTATTCATCACCAAAATATCTTGATTCCTATAAATAAAGTTTATTTACACATATCAACAATTTATTTTATCATTTTTTTTTCTTTTCTTTTATTTTGGCTAAAAAATCTCGATGGATCGATACAACTTATATTCGCTCGTTTAAATTTTTTTTTTTTTTCATATACTTGACAAAATCATTTATCATATGTTCAGTCTAACAAGATTGTTTATTTATTCATTTATCTTATTCTTTTTTCATATTTTCTTTTTTCAATGTAACTATTTTTTTTGTCTTGTGATAGTGAAAGTATTTACAATCTCAATTCAATCATTTTCATTGTTTAATCGCATAACTCAATAGCATTAAGGGTACAATATCGCGTTATAAAATAAAAAAAAAAAGACAGTTATAAGATCATCGCAATCTCTCGTCGTTATAATAATAGCGCGTTAAAAACATCAATGGTTAAAGATACAACCTCACGCGCCACGGGAGAGTCCATTTATGTCATATTGTTGTTTTTTTCTTTTCTCGATAAGCAATAAAAATAAGAATTCGATGAAAGATTTTCGCCAAAAAAAAAAAAAAAAAAGAATATCATTGCCGCGATAAACAAATGCTTTATCATTTTGACCCTGTTACTATTATTTTTTTTTCTCTTTTTTATTTTCGCTTTTTCTAAAGATAATACAATTTTTTTTTTTATACATTCCTTGATGTTAGCTTAGGTATATCGAAGGTGTGAAAACGAGAAACAATTTTCTCACATAACATCGCGTATAAATAAAAATAAAAAAAAGATTTGGATTTCACGCCATTACAATGTATATGTACTTGTATTCTCATAAATTTAACATCTCACGATTTTCAAATAACGTCTTGTCACCGAATTCCAATAAACCGAAAACGAAATAAAAGAAATAAAAAAAAAAAAATAAAATAAAATAGCAATACAAAAAAAAGGAATCTAAAAAATTCTCACGTATATTATCCTGTACCCATACCAAAAAATACCCATCACATAATTTTCAAAATTCACACCACATAAAAGGCCTCAAACGTTCTCTTTCTCTCACATACACATATACACACATACTCGCACATTTCATTTTCCTTTCAATGTATACATGTCATATACGTATATATAATACCAGACAGTAGTTGGTAAAGGGAAATTTGGGAAGTGGGATTGGGATAAAGTAAGTGTATTATCATCATCATCATCTGTATGATCAATATACATACACGTAATTACAATTGTTACGTGTATATACGTATATACTTGTGTATGTATAATCGCATGTGTATTTTTCTATAGCTGTTTTTTTTTTTTTTTTATTTATACCCTTATTAACTCGACGTGTCTTCCAAGTTTTATAAATATATTTATATTTATACACGAAAAGAAATCGCGATTAGCAGATATAATTATGATTTTATTTTTCATCATGTATATGTTTATCTCGTCGTTAGAGACACAATTTCAAGTATAGGGTATTTTTGTATAGTTCTCGGTCAGGAAGAGAAAAAAATAAAAAAAATAAAAAATTAACAACAAGAACGCGTAGTACCACGGCAGTATAGTATCTCCGTAATTCAAGGGACTAGAACTTTTTACGAGCATATCCTCGCAGTTTTGAACCTGATCACGCTTTTTTTCACTTGGGTATAAATATACTGTTACACAGTTTTATCACCTTCTTGCACTTTTTTTTTTATTCAGGTTCGTATGCCAGAGTAGAAAGAAAAAAATGGTTGATAAGAATAAAGCTTGTTCATTAAAGAAAAGCCTCAATTCGATTGTTCATTTTTCCACCAACCTCAATTTACCTTCCTTACTCAAAACCCTTATACTTAGGGGTGTGAAAAAGTTTGAATTATCAGGATGCTGCAGCAGAAGCACTGGTAGTAGTATAATATTAGCGAGGCATGTCACATCTCGCTTTACCTATACATATACCCCAATCACTGTTTCTTCGTTACATGTGACACTGCATACAGCTGATCTTTTTTCTTTTTGCGAGGTGATGTGCTCTTTTATATATATGCATATTATGTATATAATTATAATGTCCCGTAATCGGAGTTTACTGTGGATTTTTCATAATCTTCCTCAGACTCTTTTTTTTTAATGTGTTTCATTATTAGTCTCTCTCACAACCTCACGTTAATATTAACGTTCTGTTGGCATTGTCTATATTATATTTCTTGTGTGTGTCTGTTTTTTTCTTTTTTTTTTTTATGTGTCGCTGTGTGTTTTACACCGAGGATATGTACAAAATGATGAGTGACACCAAGAGACAGCTTGATGATAAAATCGGACCTGCTGTACCTGTCTGCATCGCTTCTGGACGCTCACCTGTAATTAGATTAAAAATTTTTTTGAGAATGAATTTTTTTTTCAAGATTTTGAGAAATAGATTGAATGGGTTATAGTGGATTGATGGATTGATTTTGAATCAGGTATGGTATGGGATGAATGAATGGATGGACTTGATGAAGTTAAAGATTGGGAATATTAATTTTTAGAAAATTCTATGTAAAGTTTTTTTAAGTTATTTGATATATAAAGTTTTTTTTTTAATAGGGGCTATATTAAAATAAATTTGTATCAAATAAAAAAATATCAAAAAGTAAACTGAATTAATTTTTTTTTTTTTTAAATAACTTTGATCATCAGATCTTTTACTATCAACATAAATTTATATAAAATAATTTAATTTTAAAATAATTTACGTAAAATATTAAAAATACTTTTTAAATTTAATTTACATTTTTACTGTAAATTTTACGAAAAATGAATATTTTTCGAGTACTATTCCTTTTTTTATTAACCTCTGCCTCTCTTTTTCTGTAAAAAAAAAAAACGTAAAAATATATCCATATCGCAGTAGCAGCATTTCGAGTTAACATATACAGCACAAGTAAAATCGGATAAAAAAAAAAATAGTATGTACACAACACAGCAAAACCTTCCACTCTGTATATTGATAAAGTCAATGCATTGCATTCAAGTGTCTTTCAACTCTACAATTTTACCATCTGCTGTGTATATATAACACATATACATAGGAAAAAAATCTTTTTCCCATATATATTTATATACATGTATGTATTTTCCCAGTATTTGTCAGAGAATAGTATCACTGGGTCTGCATTTATATACAGAGTTTATTTCAAATTTAATCGCTCGTACAGTACACTGGATTTTAAGTTTTATACGACTGGATACTTCAAACTTATCGACTTGATATCAAAATTATATATATAGTGTAATATAACTGTACTGTATCTATACTAGAAATATCCAACATCATGTATGTAAATATTTGTTTTGTTTTTTTTATGCAAATTTTATAAGAATCGATATATCGCAAATCACAATTTAAAAAAACATTATTTATAAAATAAAATTTTTTTATAAATTGTTTGAATAAAAAATTAAAGGTAAAAATCGAAATTTTTTTTTAATTTCTGCAATATTGACGTTAAAATTATTTTTTAAAAAAAAAAAAAAAAAAAAAAAAAAAAAAAAAAAAAAAAAAAAAAAAAAAAAAAAAAAAAAAAAAAAAAAAAAAAAAAAAAAAAAAAAAAGAAAAAAATACGCATACTTTAAAAAAATCCTTTACATCCAATCCTTTCTCAATACTCTACAAACCATCAATAAATATAACTCTCCCAGAAAGCAACAACAAGTCGTTCACTTTTAAATCCAAAGATGCTCATACTCTATCCCTCCCAATAAAAATTTGCCTCACAAAAACCAAGCTTCTACTTTCACGATATACAAATCGCTGTGTGGAAAGTAAAATTGCGTATTTTCCTCTTCACTTTATTCACAAAAAAAAAAAAAAGAAAAAATGTAAAAAACTAAACGTAACAGCCAAGTATATACATTCGCGATTCAGCATAAGCAGGTCAAGACCGTACTAGTTTTTTCTTCTAACAAAACTGTGTATGTCCTCCACACATACACGCATTATGCTAATTTTCAAAAGTGTATATATATACATAGAATCCAATATTACGAAGGAAACAAAGTTTACCCATCGCGCCTTTTTACCCTAAGCAAATCCTCCGTCCATTCGCGTGTGAAAATCGACGTCAAATCTACTCGCGTCTCTATTCCTTTCCTTTTTTTTTACCTTTTTTTCCCTTCTTTTTACGCGCCAGCCTGGAAAGTTTATTCGTATTTTGCATTTTTCTTTTTACCGATGCAACTTAGAGTAGGTACGTTACGTGATGCAGTTGAGGATAAGAAGAAAAAAAAAGAAAAATATATATATGTGTACGTATATGAAGGCGTCAGAAAGTCTTGACTGTAAAGAGGTTGCTGAAGGAGAAAATACGAATGGCAAAAAGACGATCGTAGTTGTATATATAATATAGAGTTGAAAATGAGAAGAAATGCTGTGTGGGGTTACTGTTTATGAGGGTTTTACGATCTCGTGAGAACCGGCTGGATTTAATTAAGTTGGAAGTTCTTTTTTCTTTCTTTTCTTTTTTTTTTTCTTTTTTTAAATCTTTATATACCGAGGCTATTTTCGCGAGCTTGATTTCTTTATTTGAAGCTACGCTTAAGAAATCCTTGCGTAAGTAAAAAAAATAAAAAGATGTGCGGATGTTAAATTCAATTTGTGAGATATATTAAAAAAAAAGAAAATATTGTGTGAGGTAAGTTTTTCGTCTTTAGAATTTATAATAAATATATTGCATGAAATTTTGCAATTTGAATTAAATAAAATAAAAAATATTGTAATTCAAACAATATGACAGATTTTTTATTGTAAAATATTATCATTAATTAGTAATATTACCCCATCCAAATCTGTCAAATATAAAATTTGAAATAGTCATTCTCATTTTTTATGCGTAAACTGTGAGTGAATTGTCATGTCAAGCTTTCATTTTATTACTCGAGAGTCTAAAATACAAAAGTGATAAAAATGAGACTAATAAAAACGAGTAATGTATAAAGCTTTCTCATGTAATATTGAATTATTTATCTTTCTATAATTTGTTTTTCAAAAAAAAAAATAAATAAATAAATAAAATTAAATAAATTTTTATTGCCTTTTGGACATACAAAATAAATAAAGCTCGATAGAATATAAATTTTTTCAAACTTTATAATCCCAAAGGCTAATATTTTCTCTTCAAAATATATATTAAAAAAATATTACATAAATTGTCCATAAAATAAATTTAAAAAGTTCAATTCATAAAAATCATCACAAGAGTTATACGAGATTACAGAACGTTCTATTCCACACCTTATTCTTATATATATATAAAAGTCTTCGACTTCAGTTGAAAAATCAAGCAAAAGCTCTCGATCTATACTCCCAGAAGTCGACTTATTCCGTCGTCTGAAAAATACACCTGTTAACGCTCGAACAGCACCGGAAAGGAGAACTACCGCAGCAGCAGCAGCCGTTGCCACAAGCTAGCCAAGAGAGATGATGGGATAAGAGGAAGCAGAGGTAGAAAAAAAAAGAAAAAAAAAAAGAGAAAAAGAGAAGAGGTGAGGTCAAAAGCGCTACCGCGGCGATTTCTGTTCTATGCCACACATCGCCTTCTTTTACTTTTCCTTCTTCTTTTTTTTTTTTTTTGTAAAACAAATCGAAATGCAATTTCCGACCTCAAGAAAGGGAGAAAAAGAAAGCTCCACATACCCTTCGATCGCTATAGACCTCAAAGGCAGTACATACACATATATATAGACGGTAGCTTGGGTGTTCCGTAAATCCAATGTGAAAATTCCTTTGGTCCAAGAACTGAATGCAGCGCTCTGAAGCTTTCATACGCGCGCACGAGCTTGCACGTCATCTCACGAAAATTTTACGACGACGAGGACGACTATATGGCTATAAGAGATGGGTCAGACTTTCTTCTCTTTTATGTGCATGTATGTGCATGTGCAGATGTGGTGGAAGAAACGTGTTTTTGGCTTAGCAAAATTTTTTGGCTTCTATCGTATATGTGTATGTTCTTTGTGCGATTTTTGCTATATACTTCAAGTTCACTGGATTTAAGATATATCTCTTCTTTTGCTTCGAGATATATATTTTTGATGCTTTTGAGAAATAGACGTGGAGTTAAAGTGAAGTTAAATTGACGGTCTGTGTAGAATTTCGTTTTTATCGCTGAACATCTTGATTGCAAATTTTTTACGGTCTTACGGATAATCTTCCTAGGGTAATGTAATTGTAAGAGGAAAGAAAAAAGCTTACGTAAGGAAAATAGGTTTTTTCTTTCGACTGGTTAGTTAATGGTAACTTGTTTTTGTAAAGATTATTTTTAAAATAAAATGATGTAATGATGTATTTTAAATTTTAAAATTATATGAAATTTTATAATATTAATATATTATGAAGTTATATAATATAAATTTTCCATTTAATGAATTATTGATATGTATAAATATTGAAAATTTAAACTGGTCAATGTAAGCTTTTACGATAATTATCAATATTAATAAATGATATTTTACGTCAACGATAAAGTTTGATAAAGTTTACTTTTAATATGAAAATTTGTGATATAATTTCCTCAAACGTAACTAAGTAAGCTAATAAAAATATTTCAATACATCAAAATTAAATTATCCAATATTATGATATTAATCGAAATAAATAAATGTAGTCATTACTACTTAATAAAAAATAATGAATAACTGCATAATTAAATAGCGCGATAGCGCTACACATAAGAGTTTGAGAAGAAACTGAGTCTTAATGAAATTAAAAATTATGTTTCTGAGTTAAAATTTAAAAACTCAAATATTGAACTCATTTGCCTGCCTAACAAAATCCAATATCAATTTTTATCTGCATTACTTTCTCAAATTCATAGCTTTTTACAGTCTTGTGAACGACTTGATATTCTTAGCGTATCTTTTTAAAGACGTGGTATAGCAGGTGCAAGCGCGTGATTAGCAATAGTAGTAAAATACAATAAGAATTTACTTGTCCTAAGAGTAATAATTTTTTTATTTAAAATCAATAAAATTAGTTAAATTTGCATAAACAAAACACGTATCATCAACTATTTTATATTTCAAAAAATAATTATAATAAAGAATTTATTTTAAAAACGATTTGTGCAACTTTATATAGGTACTTATATTAGTTATTTCTATTTTATTTTTATTTATCATATTGGTCAATTTTCTAAAATAATCAATTTAGAATTTAACAAAAGATGTATAATTGTAAAAATTGAATATTTTGTTTCAAAAGCCGCGTTTTGTTAACACGTAAGACTTTAGTATTTGATATTAGTATAAGTCAAAATCGTGACCAACGTCTAAGTTGATGCGATTACTTGTTTGTCTAAGCCCACGAATAATAGTTCACCACGTCTCAAAACCTTAATAGATTATGCGCAAATCATCGGTCGCCACGAAAAAAAATTTTACGCTTAAATATTTGCACTTTGCAGACGTCTATGATACTTTTAAACAAGTGAAAAAAATTAGTTTTTTAAGAACGTGTATACTGCGTACGTTCGAGCTAAACTAAAAAGTTGAATCATTTTTACTATCTTGAATATTTTATTTTTAAATTATTGGTTAACTTCTTCTTAATAAGGTATTTATACTTTTGCTTACATCTTTATGAATCAACATTTTATGATAGTTTAAGGAAAAATCATTTTTATTCTATTTCTAAGTTTCCTCTTCAAAAAAGTAAAATTTATAATTTAATATTTACGTTAAAAAATGAAACAGCTGTTAAAAAAATTTAAAAATCAATATTTATATTTCAACTTTTGCTTTATTGATACATTACAGTTTTTAACACTAACGATTTTTTTCATTTGTTTTCTTTTTACATTAACTTTTAAAACATTCTTTTAAGTAAAATTTGCCAATAAAAAATAATTAAGAACGATGAAAAAAGTAGATAAAATGTACCTATAATGCTCATTGTATGTATAAACTGATGAAAAGTATACAGTTTTTGATATAAGACAACATACGTGGTTAATTCTAAAACTTTATTGCATTAATAATTTGTATTTAATGAGATATTCTTAAATAAATACAGTATATTTTAATTTTCAACATTTTTAGCACCAGTTACTTTTATTACATTGCAATGGGTTGGATACTCTTCCGTTTAATTCTGTTTATAACAGTCCAAATGAATTTGGTAAATCGATTATATTACATGATTTTTTTCTTATTTTAAAGCGTTCATAATTTATTATATTTATTCAAATTTATTTAAGGCTCAAAATATTTCATTGCCTAAAAGTTTGGAAATAGAAGATATGAAGGATGAGATAACAGGACAGGTAAATGATTATTTAAATAAAATCAATGAGTTAAAAGCTGAAGTGCAAGAAAAGCTTGCCAGTTGGGAAAAGTCGTTTGAAGAACGTTTAAAATTAGAGAGATTGACGGTAGCACATCTTATAAGCTCTAATACGCATTTAAAGTCTGTTAAGGTAAATACTAAACACTTAAATTTTAATTTATTTAGAATAAAAAAACTATAATAATAATTTTATTTTCTTAAAGAATCTGTTAGATAATTTAAAAAACCAAGATGTTCCTGCTTTTAAAAGCTATTATAAAGAATTACTTGAGCCTTCTGCTGGATTGATAGAACCAATTATTAATGAGCAAATTGAAAATGGAAAAATCATTTATACTTATGAAGCCAATCGCATACTCGTCGTAAGTCATTTATATATATATTACAATATTTTTGAACATTATAGTATGAAATAATTTTTAATTTTATTAAAAAATAATTTCTCAATTTTTGTAGTTAATCGAAGATCTTAGGCTTTATTTAATAGAAAAAAGTAAAGTATTACCGAATAAATGCAAATCATTTAGAGTAAATAAGTGTTCTATCGGTGATATTAATTATTTTGATAATTCAATAAAAAATCTGAGGGATGAAATTGACAGTTTAAAAGACTATGGAGACTTTGCAGGTAACTTAATCTGGAAAAATCTTAATAATTTGACGGATATCTATGTATTGAAAAATATCGTTAAACCACTATTTTCAAGATTACCTGTTTAATTTACGTAATTTTATGTAGATATCTGCATAAATGAAATAAAATTATTAAAATAAATACCTACGACTTAAGTTATTTATTTATGTAGAAAAATCGTTTGGTTAAAAATACTCCTTGTTTGTAATCATCAACATATTAATTAAATCCTTTACGAGCGTAGTTTTATATTATTGATAGTAATTTTGACAGAAAATTATATGTTTAGTAAAATAATCATAAAAGTCTCAAGCATAAAAAATAAATTTTAATTTTGAAAAATAAACTTGAATTGAAATTTTTAAAATAATATTTAAATGAGTGTCAGGTTTCCACGTAACATTTCATAGTAATTTTTCTAATCACTTCGTAATATTTTTTTTAATATCTACTATAAACGTGATTTCTTGAGTAGGCTATTTGTGATTTTTGTATAATATTATAATATAACTAAAGTATATATTCATCGTATCGGTTATATCTTTCATTCTTAGACAAATACAACAAAAAATTTAAAAATTACAAAAAATTTGCAGTACTTGTAGCATTTATTAAGATTTATCAAACATCAATTAATTGATCAAAACTCATAATTATTTCATACAATTCTTTTATCTCCAAACTCCATAATCACATTTAACAATAAATTATTCCAAAATAACCTGTCAAACTTTAATTGTAAATATCGTTATAACACAAAACACGCTACAAACTGTAACCCATAAAAAAAACCATAAAAAAAGCTCGTAAAAAAAAAACAACTTTCATAAATCTGCACCACCTTTCCCTTCCTTTCTCAAAAAAAAAAAAAATAAATAAAACATAAATTAAAAATTACACGAGAAAAACTCAGTCCTATACAAACTTTTTCAATCAGCCACCAGTTTCACTAGCCAACTACCATGCCAGGAAAAAAAAAGCACTCATACAGTCTCTCTTTCTCTCTCTCTAGTATTCAAGCAAGTTTTAAAAGTTCCATCTCTAAAAGTCACTGGCATACACATACGTTATCTCACACCAGATAACACATGTGTGTGTGCCAATGTCCCGCAAGACGTACTGCAACGCGGTAACTATTAGCACAATGAGAGAGAGGCATGTACAGCAACATACACATATATAGAGTGGAAAGGAGAAGGATGAAGAGATGACCCGATTGTAGTAGGAACAGCAGCAGGAACCGCAGTCTAGGACAGTATACCAGAGGACTAGTACTACAATCCCGTGGGGATGACCCGAAAACAAAGGCTTGCGAGAAATTTATACGGGCAAAAAGGTGAATGTAGATAGGTAGCTGGAGAGAGAGAAAGGAAGAGTATGTATACATGTATGTATGTATATGTATGTCTCACCGGTAAGCACGTGGACCCTGATGGAGGAGACGTTGGCGTTGCTCGGCTTGCACTTGTACTCCCCCGAGTCCGAAGGTTGGGCCGACTGTATGAGAAGCCAGGAGGTCGTGACGTCGCTACCCTTCTCGGTTATAACGGACACGCCGCCCCGGGGACTGTCGTAGCTCATCACCACGTCGTTGTAGTACCAGAAGATAAAGGCCGGTGGCTCCCAGCTAAAGTGGATCGCGCACGTCAGGTTTATCGTACTGCCAGCGCCAACGTAAAGCTCTGGTCCGCCAAGTATCGTTGCTGTGGGTACTGTGAAATTTAACGAAATTTTAAGTGATGAGATTTAGTTTATTTATGTGATTTAGTGTTTGGTAATGATATGTTATAGGGATTAGTGGTGAAGGTGAGATGGATTTGGTTTTGTGTGTGTGTGTGTGTTTTGAGTTTTTTTTTGGGTGATGGGAAATTTTGAAGATAATTTGATTGTTTTATGTTATAATAATGTTTCATGTTTAAACTTTTGTTAGTCTAATGTTATAGCTTTGTTTTCGTACGTTTTAATAGTATGTGGATTGTTTACACTGTTATCGTACATGTTCTTATGACGTAGCTAAATTTTAAGTTTACGTTGGATCTTTAGTTATATTATAGCCGATAAAATAATGCAAATTCATTGAATTTACCAGAAAAAATATTGTATACGATGCCTTTGATTTTGTTTGTTTTATGCAAGAACTGTTATCTTTGTATTTTTATATAAATTTTATTTTCTTGGTATAATATTTTCCTTCTTTTTTTTCTATTATTGAAAGCAGTTCTTTTTTTTTTTAGTTTGTGAAACTTATTTTAAAAAGTTGAAAGAAAAACTTTTGAAATAGTTTTGAAAAAACTTTCTTATTTTCTTCTATTTTAGCTTAAAAGTTTTTTAATAAGACTTTTAGAAAAAAAAAATAAAGTTTGTAACTTTGTTCTATAAAAAGAAGATCTGAATTATATTTGAGATTAATTTTACTTAATTTTCTTTGGAAAAAATAGATTTGTAATTAACGTTGTACAATTAAGTATAGAAAATTATTAAAAAGTCGTATAAAATGAAATTAAATAAATGATAGAATTTGAAAAATTTTTACTAATTTAAATTTTTACTCTTATACACTCATTAAAGTATTGAATATATCATTGCAAAAATTGAGCGTCTGATCAATTACGTACCTATTCTACTTAAAAATGAAAATCGCATAAGATGCATCACATGTTGCGTTATCATCAGTAAAAAATTTCTCTCTCAAATTGTTTTTTTAATTACACTGACTGTATTCTACAATAATTAAAATTTCCATAAAGCTTTAAATATCTCACCAACTACGTTGAGATAGTATTGATGAGACTTGAGTGGTATCGTCGATATCTGACACTCATAAATGCCTTCGTCTCGTTGTTGGGCCCATTTGATGGAGAGTGTCCATTCGGACCACTCGTTATTCGAGTCGGCATTTGGCTTGTGAAGCGCTGAAAATCTTTCATCGCTTGTATACGTATAGCCACCTGCTGTTAAAATGTGAATGTCTCGATGTCTCACCCAGGATACCTGCATACATTAAAAAAAAAACATCAAACTTTTTAATAAAATTTCTTTGAAATTAAGGTCATGTGCTTTTTTATATAAATTTTAAAGAACGAAAAAAATGAGTACGAAAAGAAAGTTAATAATATAGCTTTCTTGACCTACTTTTTTATTATTTCTTTTTTTTTCTATGAATCAAATGTAATTCACAGTTTTGAAAGTAAATCAATTTCAGGAAAATTTTTTGCTCTGTGAATATATCGACAATTTGATTGATTCATAAAATGGTTGAACTTTTAATCTTTGTAATACCATGTTTTCATTTCTATTAATATCTACAAAAAAAAAAAATTTTCTCATTTATTTTTTCTAGAAAATTGTTATGAAGTGATAAAAAAAATAAAATTATTTGTTGTAGCATACAATTATTAAAATTTTGAATTAAATTATAAATATTACCTTAAATAATTCTATAAAACAAAAAATTCATAAAATTTTTTTTTTTTTAATTTTTAATAGTTTAAGAATACACTTCCAGAAGTACATTAAAAAAAATAATTTAAGTAAAAATATTTTAACGTATTTAAATAATAATTATCAATAAAATCACTCACATACATTATTAAAGCTTCATCACGTAATATTTGACTATGAAATTATAATTTCAAATAATCAAAATTTTCATTTCATTAAACATTTCTTTTTCTTCTTTTTCTACATTACTCAAATCCAAATGTGCTTTATTATATAAGCGCGCGTGCGCATGGCTCTTTCATTCACATATATATATATATA